>BLKR01001344.1:0-303379 GCA_011170035.1 Teleogryllus occipitalis
AATACCATCTATGCCTCCATCTCCACAAATACGAGAATTGCAGCCACCGTTTCCACACACAGCCGCCTCGGCCATATCCATACCCACCACAATTTCCCTATATGCCTCCATCTCCACAAATACAAGAATTGCAGCCACCGTTTCCACACACAGCCGCCTCAGCCATATCCATAACCACGACAAAATCCCTCTATGCCTCCATTTCCACAAATACGAGAATTGCAGCCACCGTTTCCACACACAGCCGCCTCGGCCATATCCATAACCACCACAAATACCATCTATGCCTCCATCTCCAAAAATACGAGAATTGCAGCCACCGTTTTCACACACAGCCGCCTTGGCCATATCCATAACCACCACAAAATCCCTCTATGCCTCCATCTCCACAAATACGAGAATTGCAGCCACCGTTTCCACACACAGCCGCCTTGGCCATATCCATAACCACCACAAAATCCCTCTATGCCACCATCTTTACAAATACGAGAATTGCAGCCACCGTTTTCACACACAGCCGCCTCGGCCATATCCATAGCCACCACAAACCCCATCTATGCCTCCATCTCCACAAATACGAGAATTGCAGCCACCGTTTCCAAACACAGCCACCTCGGTCATATCCATAACCACCACAAATACCATCTATGCCTCCATCTCCACAAATACGAGAATTGCAGCCACCGTTTCCACACACAGCCGCCTCGTCCATATCCATAACCACCACAAATACCATCTATGCCTCCATCTCCACAAATACGAGAATTGCAGCCACCGTTTCCACACACAGCCGCCTCGGCCAGATCCATAACCACCACAAATACCATCTATGCCTCCATCTCCACAAATACGAGAATTGCAGCCACCGTTTCCGCACACACCCGCCTCGGGCATATCCATAGCCACCACAAAATCCCTCTATGCCTCCATCTCCAGAAATACGAGAATTGCAGCCACCGTTTCCACACACAGCCGCCTGGGCAATATCCATAGCCACCACAAACACCCTCTATGCCTCCATCTCCACAAATACGAGAATTGCAGCCACCGTTTTCGCACACACCCGCCTCGGCCATATCCATAGCCACCAGAAAATCCTTCTATGCCTCCATCTCCACAAATACGAGAATTGCAGCCACAGTTTCCAAACACACCCGCTTCGGCCATATCCGTGGCCACCACAAACCCCATCTATGCCTCCAACTCCACAAATACGAGAATTGCAGCCTCCGTTTCCGCACACACCCGCCTCGGACATATCCATAACCACCACAAATACCATCTATGCCTCCATCTCCACAAATACGAGAATTGCAGCCACCGTTTCCACACACAGCCGCCTCGGCAAAATCCATAACCACCACAAACCCCCTTTATGCCTCCATCTGCACAAATACGAGAATTGCAGCCACCGTTTCCACACATAGCCGCATCAGCCATATCCATAACCACCACAAAATCCCTCTATGCCTCCATCTCCACAAATACGAGAATTGCAGCCACCGTTTCCACACACAGCCGCCTCGGCCATATCCATAACCACCACAAAATCCCTCTATGCCTCCATCTCCACAAATACGAGAATTGCAGCCACCGTTTCCACACACAGCCGCCTCGGCCATATCCATGCCCACCACAAACACCCTCTATGCCTCCATCTCCACAAATACGAGAATTGCAGCTACCGTTTCCACACACAGCCGCCTCGGCCATATCCATACCCACCCCAAACCCCCTCTATGCCTCCATCTCCACAAATACGAGAATTGCAGCCACCGTTTCCAAACACAGCCACCTCGGTCATATCCATAACCACCACAAATACCATCTTTTTTCCATCTCCACAAATACGAGAATTGCAGCCACCGTTTCCACACACACCCGCCTCGGCCATATCCGTAGCCACCACAAATACCATCTATGCCTCCATCTCCACAAATACGAGAATTGCAGCCACCGTTTCCACACACACCCGCCTCGGCCATATCCGTAGCCACCACAATTACCATCTATGCCTCCATCTCCACAAATACGAGAATTGCAGCCACCGTTTCCACACACACCCGCCTCGGCCATATCCATAACCACCACAAAATCCCTCTATGCCTCCATCTCCACAAATACGAGAATTGCTGCCACCGTTTCCACACACAGCCGCCTTGGCCATATCCATAACCACCACAAAATCCCTCTATGCCTCCATCTCCACAAATACGAGAATTGCAGCCACCGTTTCCACACACAGCCGTCTCGGCCATATCCGTAGCCACCACAAACCCCATCTATGCCTCCATCTCCACAAATACGAGAATTGCAGTCACCGTTTCCACACACAGCCGCCTTGGCCATATCCATAACCACCACAAAATCCCTCTATGCCTCCATGTCCACAAATACGAGAATTGCAGCCACCGTTTCCACACACAGCCGCCTCGGCCATATCCGTAGCCACCACAAACCCCATCTATGCCTCCATCTCCACAAATACGAGAATTGCAGCCACCGTTTCCACACACAGCCGCCTCGGCCATTCCATACCCACCACAAACACCCTCTATGCCTCCATCTCTACAAATACGAGAATTGCAGCCACCGTTTCCACACACTCATGCCTCGGCCATATCCGTAGCCTCTACAAACACCGTCTATTTCTCCATCTCCTTAAATACGAGAATTGCAGACACCGTTTCCAAACACAGCCGCCTCGGCCATATCCATAACCACCACAAAATCCCTCTATGCCTCCATCTCCACAAATACGAGAATTGCAGCCACCGTTTCCACACAGAGCCGCCTCGGCCATATCCATAACCACCACAAAATCCCTCTATGCCTCCATCTCCACAAATACGAGAATTGCAGCCACCGTTTCCACACACAGCCGTCTCGGCCATATCCGTAGCCACCACAAACCCCATCTATGCCTCCATCTCCACAAATACGAGAATTGCAGTCACCGTTTCCACACACAGCCGCCTTGGCCATATCCATAACCACCACAAAATCCCTCTATGCCTCCATGTCCACAAATACGAGAATTGCAGCCACCGTTTCACACACAGCCGCCTCGGCCATATCCGTAGCCACCACAAACCCCATCTATGCCTCCATCTCCACAAATACGAGAATTGCAGCCACCGTTTCCACACACAGCCGCCTCGGCCATATCCGTAGCAGCCACAAACCCCATCTATGCCTCCATCTCCACAAATACGAGAATTTCAGCCACCGTTTCCACACACAGCCGCCTCGGCCATATCCGTAGCCACCACAAATCCTATCTATGCCTCCATCTCCACAAATACGAGAATTGCAGCCACCGTTTCCACACACACCCGCCTCGGCCATATCCGTAGCCACCACAAACACCGTCTATTTCTTCATCTCCAACAATTACGCAACAGCGACCACGACCATATCCACACCCACCACAAACACCATCTACTCCTACATCTCCACAAAAACGAAACTTGCAGTCACCGTTTACACTTATAGGGACCATAAGTATACCAACCACAAACACCGTCTATGGCTACATTTCCGCAAATACGAAACTTGCAGTCACCGTTTCCACACACAGCGACCATGATCATATCCATACCCACCACAAACACCGTCTATTCCTACATCTCCACAAAAACGAAACTTGCAGTCACCGTTTACACTTATGGGGACCATGACCATAAGTATACCAACCACAAACACCGTCTATAGCTACATTTCCGCAAATACGAAACTTGCAGTCACCGTTTCCACACACAGCGACCATGACCATATCCATACCCACTACAAACACCGTCTATTTCTGCATTTCGACAAATACGCAACTTGCAGTCACCGGTTCCTCACACAATGACAATGACCATATCCATACCCACCACTCACACCGCTATTCCTACATTTCCACAAATACCATTGCAGTCACCGTTTCCACACACAGCGACCACGGCCATATCCATACACACCACAAATCCACATAGCGACCATGACCATATCTATACCCACTACAAACACCGTCTATGCCTACATCTCCACTATTACGCAACTTGCAATCACCGTTTCCACACACAGCGACCATCCATGCCACCATCTCCAGAAATTGCATTCACCATTCCACATAGCCACCACGAGTTTATGCATACCCACCACAAACAGTCTATGTCTACATCTCCACAAATACGCAACATGCAGTCACCGTTTCCACATAGCGACCACGAGCATATCCATACCCACCACAAGCAGTGTATTCCTACATCTTTACAAATACGGAACTTGCAGTCACCGTTTTTACACACAGCGACCACTACCATATCCTTACCTACCACAAATCCCATCTATAGCTCCATCTCCACAAATTGCAGGCACTGTTTACACACAGCGACCGCGGACTTATGCATACCCACCACAAACACTGTCTATTCCTACATCTCCACAAATACGCAACTTGCAGTCACCGTTTCCACACACAGCGACCACGACCATATCCCTACACACCACAAATCCCATATATGCCACTATCTCCACAATGTGCAGTCACCGTTTCCACACAACGACCGCGAGCATATCCATACCTACAACAAACAACGTCTATTCCTAAATCTCCACAAATACGCAACTTGAAGTCACTGTTTCCACACAGCGACAGCGAGCATATCCATACCCACAACAAACACGGTTTATTTCTACATCTTAACAAATATTCAACTTGCAGTCACCGTTTCCACACACAACGACCACGACCATATCCATACCCACCACAAATCTCATCTATGCCGCCATCTCTACAAATTGCTGTCTCTGATTCCACACAGAGACCACGAGCCTATCCATACCCTCCACAAACACCGTCTATTCATACATCTCCACATATACGCAATTTACACCCACCGTTTCAACACAGCGACCATGGACATATCCATACCCACTGCAAGCACCGTCTCTGCCTTCATCTCTACAAATTCGAAATTTACAGCCACCGTTTTCACACAGCGACCATGAGCATATCCATACCCACCACAAACAGCGTCAGTGCATACACCTCCACAAATACGCAATTTACAACCATCGTTTCCACGCGGTGTCAACGAGCATATCCATACCCACCCCACACAACGTGTATTCCTACATTCTCACAAATACGCAACTTGCTGTCTCCGTTTCCACACAGCGACAACGACCATATCCATACGCACCACAAATCCCTTCTATGGCTCCATCTCCACAAATTGCAATCACTGTTTCCACACAGTGCCCACGACCATATCCATACCCACCAAAAATCCCATCTATGGCTCCATCTCCACAAATTGCAATCATTGTTTCCAAACAGCGTCCACGAGCATATCCATACCACAAAAACACCGTCAATGCAAACATTTCCACAAATACGAAACTTGCAGTCACCGTTTCCACACACAGGTGCTGCGGTCATATCCACATTTATCACAAAAGCCATCTAACCTCCACATCAACAAATACGATTCTTGCGATTACCGTTGCCACACGCACGGTCCGCACCACCACAAATATCATGTGTTCCTCCATTTCTACAAATACTATTTTTACAGTTACCGTTTTGAAACAGGCGGACCGTGGCCATATCCATACCCACCACAATCCACACACCCCATCTATGCCTCCTTGTCTAAAAATGCGAGACTTTCAGTCAGAGCTTCCACTCATAGGAGCCGTGTCCATATCCATATCCCCCACAAACCCTACCTATGTCTCCATTTCCACATATACGATTTGCAGAATCCGTTTGCACACACAGCGATCACGGCCTTATCCATACCTACCACAATTGTTATCTCTGCTTCCATCTCCAGAAAAACGAGACTTGTAACCCCCTCTTCCCTACACAGGTGTCGCAGTTATATCCATACCCACCATGCATATCTATCCTTCCTTCTCCACAAATACGAGGCTTGCAACTTCCCTTCCACATACAGGGGTTGTTACCATATCAATACCCAACACAATCACCAACTATTCTTCTATACCCATAAACACGAGACTTATGGTCACCGTTTACACACAAACCGGGGTCATATCCATACCCATCTTTGTCATACAAACACCATCTTTGTCTCTATCTCCACAAATACAAGTCTTTCAGTCGCTGTTTCTACTCACAGAGTCGGCGGCCATATTCCTACCCACCACAAACGCAATAAATGCCTTCATCTCTGCAATACGAGACTTGCAGTCTTGCAGCTTTGCAGACTTGCACTTTTTCCACACACACAGAGGCCATCGCATTATCCATACCCAGTAGAAATGCCATCAATGCATCTATAGGCACAAATACGAGACTTGCAGTCGCCGTTTCCACACACGGAGCCGCGACCATATCCATACCCATTGCAATCACAATCTATTGCTTCATCTCCACAAATACGAGTTACAGTCATTGTTTTTATCCTCAGAGGCCGCGGCCAAGATGGAAGAATACATCGAGACCTATCAAGGTCCCTATATATTCTTCCATCTCCCTAAAAACTTGTAGTCGTCTGTTGCAAACACTTAATGAATATATCCATACCCATCACAAAAATATTCTGTGCTTCCATCTCCAGAAATGCAAGACTTGCAGCCAGCAGTTCCACGCACAACGGTCCAGGCCACATCCACACCTACCATGGTCCCTATATATTCTTCCACCTCCCTAAGAACGTGTAGTCTGTTGCAAACACTTAATGAATACATCCGTACCCACACCACCCTACGCCGTGCTTCTATCTCCACTAATACCATAATTGTAGCCACCGTTTGTACACAACGCCGGCGACCATATTTATACCTATGACAAACCCTTCAATACTTTCATCTCCATTAAGACGTAACTTGCTACCACCGTTACCACATACAGCGATCATGATTGTATGTATCCATACCCACTACAACCATCTTTATATTTAGTTATATGATATTTGCAGCACCCTTTTCCATACTCAGTGGCCGAGCCGCGGCAATATCCACACCCACCTCATACACCGTCTATGTTTCCATCCCTACTATTACGAGACTTGCAACCACCGTTTCCACAAACAGCGGCCACGGACCTTCATATTCCAACCACAATCACCATTACGCTTCCATCTCCTCAAATAAAAATTTGCAGCAACAATTTCAAAGCTGATTGACAGCGGGAATATCCATCCCCAACACAAACCACATCTATGCTTCTATCTCCACAAATACAGGCTTTCTGTCACCGTTTCAGCACAGAGGGGCCGTGGCCATATCCATACCCACCACAAACACCATCAAAAACTCCATCTCCCCAAATATGCAACTTCCAGTCACCGTTTTTACATTCTGTTGTCGCAGCCATATCCATAGCCACCACAAACATCATCTATGTCTCTTATCTCCACAAATACGGCAACAAGTATGGCAGCCACAGTTTTCACGAAAGCGATGCGGTCATATCCATATCCTCCAGGAACAACTTCTAAGCTTCCAATCACCAGATATACAAGACCTACAGCCACCATTTGCACGCACAGCAATTTCAGGCATATTCAATATTCATACCTACCACAAACACCATGCATGTTTGCATCTCGATAAATAGGAAAATACGAGACTATTAGTTACTGGTTCTACATGCAGCTTATGCAATATATCCCTACCCACCAGTACCTGTGCACAAAATCTTCTTTTTTCTTCTTTTCTGCGAGTGGAACTACACCATGCGGCGTCTCTCGCACCCAAGCTTCCATCTTCTTCTATCTTGCCAATCATCATCTTCGATGTGACGATCTCTCATTGTCTGTCGCACACCGTCATACCACGTGAGTCTTGGTCTACCTCTCTTTCTGTGCATTGGCACCTGCCACCTCCAAGTTTTTAATGGCCATCTTTCCTCCGGCATTCTTCTAAGGTGACCATACCATTTTAGCCTTCACCCTTCTATTGTATCCATTATATCCGACATGACACCCATTTGCTGCTTTATATTTTCATTCCTGATTCTTTCCATTAACGTTACACTACAGCTGCGTCTCCAAAACTCCATTTCCATAGCCTTTAACTTTTTCTCATTACTTTTTGAGATCTCCCACAACTCAGCACCATACAGTGATATACTTTCCACAATTGCTTTATAAATTCTAATTTTCACTTTATTAGAAATATTTTTATTCCATATTATTGAATGCAATTGCCGAATAGCAGATTTTCCTTGCCGAATGCGATGTTTAATTTCCTCTCCACTGCCCCCTTGGTCTGTTAAAATTGTTCCTAAATACTTATACGTCTGACAACACTTAACAACCGAGCCATCCTCCATTACTAAATCTTTTCCTGTCCCTCCTACCACCATGTACTCTGTCTTCTTAAAATTGATTTTCAAGCCCCATTTTCCATATTCCTCATTTAATTTCCTTAACATATAATGTGCATCGTCTTCATCCTCTGCGAATATCACTTGGTCATCTGCAAAATTTAGTGAATATAACATATCGTCATTCAATTTTATTCCCATCCTTTCACATTTTATCTTCCAGTTTTTTAGAGCTTCTCTTAGATATATTTTGAAGAGAGTTGGTGCAATACAACAGCCCTGTCTTAGCCCTTTATTTATTTTGATTTCTTTTGATATGCGATTTCCTAATTTGACATAAGCGATATTGTCCGTATATAACTCTCTAATGGCCTTAATATATACGCTATTAATATGGTGGTTTTCCATGGCCATCCACAATTTTGAAAGGGGGACACTGTCGTACGCCTTTTGCAAGTCAATATAGACTAGATGTGTCTCAAGGTTATGCGCCAGCCGCTTATCTGTAACTTGTCGGATGGTAAATATATTATCTGTGCAGGATCTACCAGCACGAAAACCACTCTGTTCTTCCATTTCATTTATTTCATTTTCCAATCTGTTTTTAATAATTTTACCATATATTTTACCAAGGGAACTCAGGACAGTTATACCACGGTTATTGGAGCAGTCCTCTTTATCTCCTTTTTTAAATATATTGGAGATGTAACCCACTTTAAAGACTTCAGGTATCACACGGCCCCTGAGACATGTATTAAATAATTCTGAAAGCTGTTCAAACAACACCGATGGAGCTGATTTTATTAGTTCTATATTTATCCCACCGGGTCCGGGAGCTTTACCGCTTTTGAAACTTTTCACCACTTTCTCAACTTCAGTTGCTGATATATCTTCTACCGGATTGTCAGATGTATCTTTCAGCTGATATAGAGTGCGGTATTCTGCACGGTGTTCCTGCAAAAGTTCTTTGTAATACTTTGCCCAGTTTTCTAAGCTTATAAGCTGCAAATGTCCATATCTCACTTCATTTGTTCTCAGTTGTTTCAACACTTTCCATGCCTCCCGTGATCTTGAGCTTCCAATGGTGTTGCTGATTTCTTGACACTTGATGTCCCACATATCATTTTTGGCTTTTATAATCTCCTTTTTTACTTCTCTACATATTCGTGTGTAAGTTTTTCTGTCTTCTAGATCATGGGTCGTCAGCCACTTTTGATAGGCATTTTTCTTCTCCCGTAACCTTTCAGCAAATTTGTCATTCCACCAATACGTCCCGGTTCTCTGCTGCTTCCTTTCAATTTTCCCCAAACTTTCATATGCCGCTTCATGTATGTACTTTGTTATATCTCTGTACATTGCTTTTGGAGAGGAGTCATCCACAATTTGCAACTTCCCACTGAGCCTTAGCTTATACAAGAACAGGATTGATGGGTCTTCTAGTAAACTCAGTTTGTACTTAATATCTTCGCCTTTTCTTCTAGAGTCTTGTTCTTTTATTTGATTTTTTACTTTTCCATTTTGGAAGGGGAAAAGACATTTGGCTCGCAAAAGGAAGTGGTCAGATCCGCACTCTGCACCTCTATAAACTCTACATTCCTCCACTCTGGTCTTATTACTCTGTTTACCAATAATGTAATCAATTATAGAGTATAATTTCCTTGATGGTTGAGACCAGGTATATTTATGGATATTTTTGTGCTGAAAAAAACCATTCCATATCTTCAATTCATATTGCTCGCACACATCTATCAGTCTTTCCCCATTCCCGTTCTTTACATCTTCTCCAAATTTCCCTACAACATTTCTTCCATATTGTCTTCCTACTTTTCCATTAAAGTCGCCCATTAAATATATTTCCTTCCTGTTTCCAATTTGGTCCAGAAGGTTCGTCAAGTTGGTAAAAAATTCAAATTTTTCGGTATCAGTTGCACTGTCCGTGGGCGCATAGGCGGCAATTACGATTATATCGTACCCTTTCAGACGCAGATCAACTCGTAGTAGGTTTTCATTTATACCATCCCATTTTTTTATATGATGTTTTAAAGATTTTCGTATGGCAATGGATACTCCTTTCTTTGCTCTGTTTTCTTTATTTACTCCGCTGTATATGTGAACGTAATTTTGAATCTCTTCCAAACCCTTCCCTTTCTTTTTAGTTTCAGATAGGGCAGCAACATCTAAATTTAACCTGTCTAATTCTCTAAAAACGTCGGATTCCTTTGTGGCTATGCCTTGCACATTCCAAGTTCCAAAATTCATATACCTATTTCGAAGGCCAAGTCGTCGTCGTAGACTAGCATGATTCCGAGGCTTGTTGCTTGGGACTCGTGCATGTTGAGTTTTTTCTGAGCGATGGGGTGCAGGCCCAACATCTCAACCCCCAACTTGGAGGACCAGGGATTTATTTTCGAGGTTTCCTTGCTCTAACCTTTTTGATGAAACATCATCATCTGCAAGGTAGCAGTTTTTTGAGAAAAGAGGTATTAAAGTCTTCCGCCTCTTCTGTCGTTGGAGAGCTGTCAAGCATCTCTTCCTTCTTGAGCCGTTGCCGACCTCTTCTTCCTCTTCGCTGGTTTTGGTCCACCCCGGGTATTTAATTTCCCCGGTACCCACCAGATACGTCTGGCCGGGCTTCCCCCTATCCGCCACCTGGGGAGGCGCCCGCTGGGGGACCAGCAACCCCACACGGGGCACAAATGATATTGTTTTTACCTCCTTGACGCAATTAAATGTGAACTCCGTTTAAAGTGTTTTTAAAATAGCTATTGTACATTTTCCAATGCTAAAAATGATCTTCCTTTGCATCTAGACGTGCAACCTAAATATTTTACATATTTTCCGACTTAATTGAGATAGATGTGACTTGTCACACGAGAGGTCCTGGTAGTCTTTTAGACGTCGAAGAGAATGGGAAACAAACTGGTATGAAAAAGTATGTGCCATTCTGTTACATCATTATTTTGTTTAATTTCATAGTAGAGAACCACACACCACCATTTCATGGTGGACATGTCGCCTCGGAACAAGTCACCTTGTTCTTTGCAAATTTAAGTTGAACCATTAGAACATAGTTTTCCGATTGTAGATCTGGGAAGTTTGGCAAAATAATATTATATTTATTATTATTATTATTATTATTATTATTATTATTATTATTATTCCTCTAGTTCACTACTAAAGATGTTATGCGTCGGTTAAATCTACTCTAGACTTCAACCAGCACCCTAAGGAGCAGATCTTGGGACTGTCGATGCTTCTTCAATACTTCGCGCAAGATTTGAGCTGTTTCAAATAAAGCAATGTCTTGCACTTCCAAAAGTCATTTGAATTACCTGACAGTTTAGCCAAGTTCTTATACAAATTTTGTGCAAAGGAATTTAAAGAAAAAAATTGGAACCATTTTTGAGAAAAATTGGAAAATGTCTCAGGGGTTTGATGTAAAGTAAAAATTAATTAAGGTTTGTAAAATTGCAGAGTTTTGAGTGAGTCCAAATCGACAAGGGTTTGTTCAGTTTGGAAAAACTCGTACGCATAGTTTAGGTGCTAGTGTTGTTCACATACACCAGACAGACATACAGACGGTCATTTTGCCGTCAATCGATATTTCTGTGTCAAGGACCCGCAAAACATGGATTCTTGCTGTACCACGTTTTAGAGAATTTCTTTTCTAAATTTAGCAATTGGATTTATCTACTTTTTCGTAACCAGGGCCCAGCAATAAGAAGTTTTCTGCCGAAAATTCGCCTTTTTCCGCGCAACATTACAAAACTTTCCCTCTACTGTTTAAGCGGTATCTGCCCCCCCCCCCAGTCATTAATTTCAAGAGAGTTGATTTTTTTTCGTTTACAGAGCGAGATATTGAATAATTTTTTTGTTTAAAGGATTGCACATGTGCATTATTAGTTATATCAATTTATTAATTAATGAAAATCCTCAAAAACATCAGTAATGTCTAAATTTTAAGGTGGTTTCGGAGATCCACTTCGTAATGCAAAAGACTATTTATGCCTTGATATTGCTAGGATTAAAATTGAAAATTGGCTCTACTTACATTTCCTTTTTTTTGTATGTCATTGTCAATATAAAGTAACTTAAGAAGGATTTGAACTTCTAAATTTCTCAATTTTATGTTCTTTCAGCTTAGTAAAGCAATGGCGTCTTTCACGGTCTGCATTGGGAATTGAGCATTGGGAAATGAGGGTGATACAGTGTGGTAAATCAGTATTGTTAGTACTTCGAGTAAATGAAAACACACTTTCAAGAAGAAAGAAATTTAATTTTTCACAGCATAGTTTCAACAAGTACAGACCAAAGTGAAAAAGACATATCTAGCAATACTAAAGAGAATTGGAAAGAGGAAATAAGTCCAGAAAATGAATTTCTCTTCGAAGAAATAAAGGTAAATCCGTGAGAGTGAGCCGCATTGGCCTTCAGCTGGAGGTGGACGCGGCGTTGTCCTGGATGACCATGTCGACGCCCTTCTCCGCCACCATGATGATGGGCCCGTTGACGTTGCCGCCGGGCACGCGGGGCATGACGGAGGCGTCCATGACGCGGAGCCCGTTGATGCCCTTCACTCGCAGGCGGGAGTCCACGACGGTGCCCATGGACACGGTGCCGGCCTGCGGAACGACATCGAACCTCAATGGAGCAGTGCCGATGATATCGAGGCATTGCGGAGAGAAATAGTCAGCAATTTAGCATTGATTTACTTGATTTATTTAGGCAAAGAACAGTAAAAACTGTATGTGACTGTATTCATTTTAAATATGGGGAGATCTGCGCACGTTTTTTTGAGCTCCAAAATCTCTTCCCAACATTGTAACTATTAATAGTTGAAAGATGAACAAAGTTTCGAAAAAGTGGAATTAGCAACATTTGAGAAGTGGGTAAATTCGCTCCCTAATTACACGGACGTAGAACACATATTTGCAACGGTAAACGAACTGCAGATTTGATTTATTTTTATTGCCAACAAAGTAGTAAAAACCACTACTAGTAAAATAAGAGCTCATTAAAACGTGCGCACAATGAAGCTACATTTATGTCCAGATGCAAAACAAGGGGCCATCTTAGCATTTGCTCAATGGATCAGTGAAACTGAACAAAAACCTTATTGAGATGAGACATTGATCCGGGAGGTAAAGTACATTATTTGTTACGAGTATACTAAGTCTTTTTTTTTAATTATGCAATACAAATGTAAACTAAAGCATTATATATCATTGTTAAAATAGATATTATTTGTCTTTTTGATGGTCAGTATAGTCTCTAATCGTGTAGAAAGGCTTGTGCAGCAGAAATGGTTTTAGTTTTAACTTAAATTTCTGTACCGATTTTAATTGTTTAATGTCATCTGTCATGTTATCAAGTAACGTACGTGTATTATAATTCATGTGGATTTCTTAAAATAACTTGTTGATACTGACAGCTGACGAATGTGATGTCTACGACGTGTGTTGTAATTATAAATATCATTATTCCCTGAAAATGTGTTCCTACCGATAAGAAAGTCTGCGGAATTTATTGTCTATTTTTAAACATGGCGGGAGGATGCCTCCGCAACAAATGAGGATTTTGAGCGGGGGGAGGCGTGGAGGAATTGGGAGGGTTGGCGAGGCGCTCACCTGGTGGTTCTCGGGGTTGGTGAGGAACTTGACGGAGCACGCCCAGTAGGCGTCGGTGCCGTAGTCGATGCTCTCGCAGCCGGCGGTGGGCGTGGTGTCGTGCACCACCTGCAGCGCCGCCAGCGGGGAGGTCTCCGCCAGCCGCAGGGAGAACCTGCCACCACACGACCACATGCAACGTTCTTTAAGGCTCAAAGAGTTAATACTTGTTACGTTGACGAAATACTAAGTTGAACACGCCGTGCGTAAAACGCGGTTTCTCGTTTTTTGTTTTCCGGGTGCAAACCAGCTAATTTTTTCAGGGTGCGAAACATCGCGATACGTATCGAAACATCTGTAACGATTCCAAGTTGTCTTTCGTCTTGGCGATGTCTTTGTTAATTATTTACAAACAATAGCGTTACAGCTCTGACTGGAACACATTTACTTTTGTACAAGTATGGTATTTCTAGTTATTTGATATTTAATTCATATCCATTTACTTGACGCATTGCGCTTCGTTCACATCATGTTAAAAATAGTATACGCAACATGGGTGCGAGGTGATTCCCGCAATCGTCTCGTGCCTGAATCATTTGTTTTGCGCCCTTGTTACGTAAACTACAATATTTTTATAATTTTTCTGTTTGATTGTAATGTTGATGTTTCGTGTATATGTTGTAGCCAAAGGCCGAAATTCGGGGTAAGGTTTGGAGTAGCTAGAAACCTGCCTCATTTAGTAATTAGTCCTTCAATTCGCATATCAGCCAGACGGTGTGGTAGATGATTCTGTATGAAATATGATGAGCGGATCGAATTTCATCTAGATAATGCTGATATTTGTTACAGGAAACTGGCTAAATGTACTTGTCCGATTGTGAAGCGTCACGTTTCTTTACAAGAAGTGTTAGAACACAGAAATGCGTTGCAAAATGCATTTCTCGTACTCAAATCGTTTTATGCAAATCGCCAAGGCCGAAGCCCAGAGGATCATCACCGACTCGGAAATTCGCAGTGAAGCCTCAACTGGGGTGTATAGCGAGGTGCGCTACGCAATATCGTGAAAATTAAAGTTTACGATTGAACTTGAAACTCCGCACCTTATCTCTTATCAGCCTTAGACACTCCCCATTAGCAGTTTGATCCCTATTTTACACATCTGGCATGCCCCCTCACGTCAATGTACTTCTCCTCCCCTAGCCACCTCCTGTTTGCTGATGTAGTCTTCATCCGAAATTTTGTCCGAAATATGCTTCAATGCTCATCCTCCTAGAAACTCTATTCACCCATTTTGGATAATGTGAACATAAACCTGCTCATTATGTTATTAGCCATTACAGCTTGCAAGAAATTGAAATAGATTACCACACGGAAGCCGTATGCAAATGGAAATGCGATTCACTTCATGGCGTCGACGACTTTTGTTCTATGGTTTTGAACCCACCTCCCTCACAGTGTTAATCTCTTCCAGAAGTGATTTGACTGTTGACTGAATTGATTGATAAGAAATTCCGGACGCGGCAACGGGTAAGGCCATTCGTCCCGTGAGTGAATTGCTTCTTGTTATCGCGGGAGGTGGTGGTGATCTCTCCCCGTGGGAAGGCGAAATCCGGCGCCAACCTACCCCTCGGCTTGCGGGATTTTCCCCAACCATCACCCACCAGCGGGGCAGTGCCCCAGCCAGGACAACCTCTAAGTTCCCCACACCTGTGGTAGCGTAGTACATGTAAGTGTGTGTTTAAGTGAGAATAGAAGGAAATATCACGCGAGGTCCATGGCCCGTTTGTTAGGGCACTTCCCCAACTTTCGTCTGGTGTTGTTCGGAGAAACACGGAAAACTACCGATCAGATCAGCCGGCCGCCAGAATTCTCCTCCAGACAGCGGCTGAATTTGATCTAGCTTTGTAGTGTCGAAATGCCGATCAGGGTCGGTACTGGAACACTAGAATCGTATTTATGAAACTCTGCCAGCAGAGCTCTTAGGGGCCTGCCATCTGGAAGCTTGCTGGGAGGATAAGGGGCGACTGGAATAAATCGCAAAACGGAACTCTGACAGCCTGCTAGGCCTGAGAGGCCCCTGGCAGAGGTTTATAACCACGTCCGCAGGCCCTCCCAGCCAGAGGCAGTGCAGTGCTGAGCCCACTCACTTGATGGAGTCGACGAGCACGTCGAGGTCGCGGTCGACGGCGAAGTAGTTGGCGTGGATGAGCGGCAGGTCGTGGGGGTCGGTGGAGCGCAGCTTGAGCGTGCCGGCGCTGGACGGGCGCAGGAGCGTGGGCGTGATCTCGAAGTAGGGCACGGGGCCCGTGATGGGCTGCTCGTCGTCGGCGCCCGTGCGCGACGCGTTGGCCAGGAAACCCGCGAAGAAGATCTGCGTGTCGGGCACGTCGGCGGGCGCGTCGCCGCCCGGGATGGACGAGCGGATGAAGCCCGTCAGCTGCAACACGCGCACGGCTCAACAGCCTTTCCTCATCCGAACAACTCCCAGTAATGGATCATTGGAACGGCTGACTAGCCGGAATCTCTGAGTAATTGGAATTGCCATGTAACTGAAACTAACTGGTCATTTCGGAAGTATTCTGTCGTCGAGTATCCATTGTATAATTTCCGGAAGTATCCATAGACCAGATCAATTCAAACGCCCAAAATGAGTGAAGCTCAACATTCATATATATGCCTGTTTAGTTAGTTTTAGTTAATGCCTTATTTTATGTGGCGAGACTCGGGCCATCAGGCCCGCTCTGTCGTCTAACCACGCAAATTTCGCTACGCTCCTTTCATCACCTAGCGGAGAAAGGAGGTATTATCTTGGGCGAAGAAAAAGGCCGAACGTGCCTTTAGCTTTGTTACATGTGAAAAGGACTCACATCTGCTATTCACTAATACAATGTAAGCATGCGTGATTTTAGTTTATTTGAATTTGCCAATTTTGTGCCTATACGTTGCTTTTTCCGACAACGTGCGAGCACCGAACAACTACAGTGACCGTTTGGAAATAACCGACTCAAATGTTTGGGAAGGTGAAGTTCCTTCCGCGAACACTAATCCAAAGCAGCGCGCGTGAGTGCAACCCACCTGCGAGAGGCCGGTGGAGGTGAGCGGGCCGGTGCGGTTGGAGATGAACTCGTAGACGGTGGTGTTGCTGAGCTGCTCGTGCGCCTCGCCGCTGAGGATGCGGAACTTGAGAGTGAAGGAGACGTGGTTGAGCAGGTTCTCGCCCACGGGCAGGTCAGCCAGGACCTTGATGCCTGCAACCACCCACGCACGGCACATATAACCACGCTGTTGCTACAACGAAGTTACCATCCCAATCCTTAAAAGTACGTATATATTACGAATGTCAACTCGTCAGAGAATATTCCTGAATATAACAAGAACTGATACACATCCGACGAAACAGATGCTAGAAATGGTGAATACTGATACATTGAGGAATTTTAGTGAAAAGTATTTTCTTACCTTAAAGAAAACAAGATATGTCAAAATATGTAACAGCGTCTGAAGAGAACAATATGAACAGTGGGTGAGGAGAGAATGGATCGAATGTACATTTAGGACTTAGACGAATCTGCAAACAACAGTAATCAAAGGAAAGGAGAAGAGGGAAGGCGAAGCAAGCGGGGAGCTTCAAAAGAAAGAAAAGAAAAGAAAAGGAAAGAAGGGCGCCTCACCGAGGGCCTCGAGGTCGGCCTTGGGGCCGATGCCGGAGAGCAGCAGCAGCTGCGGGGAGGCGACGGCGCCCGCGCTCACGATCACCTCCTTGCGCGCGTACACGTTGTGGAGGACGCCGTCGCGCTCGTACTGCACGCCCGTGGCGCGCTTCGTCGTCTCGTCGATCAGGATCTTGGTGGCCTGCGCACCGCACGCGCACGCGCACGCGCCTTCACTCACGGGAAGCGCTTCTCTCCTCGATACGTCTTTCATCCCGGTGGAGAAGCTGGTAAACACTTCATTTTACGCGAGAGCCAAACACAACGTTTAAATGTATGAAATCAGGCATTAATGATATTCAAACGAAGGTGATTTTCAAAAATGCTATTTTTGTGTAGGTTTTGTTTGAATACCATTAATCCCTTATTTATAGCATTAGTTTAAAGTTGTTTTTTGCTCCCTGTAAAATTAAGTTTTTTTTGACTTATCAGCTTATTCACCGCGGTCAAAGATGTAAGGAGTGGATTTCTATGATTTTGCATATTTTTCATTATTTTTAGGTCGTAAATGCATATTTTTGAAAGCATTTTTCAAGATTTTTAGGGCATAAAAATCCTCTCCCTAATGATGACGATGTTGATGATAAGACATGTAATGAGTATGTTGATACTGAGTAAGTTGGTGGAATGAAAGGCTAGCGGACACGGCAGGGGCGCCTTGATGAAAAGGGATGCGCACCTGCTTTGTCCACGAATTTAATTTGGAACAGAACCCAGGCATGATCCATTGAAGCGATCACCCTAAACTGTGCACATTGGGCTGTTTGGCATTCAGCCAGATAAACAAATTCGCATCGGTAAGGCATTGCTGGTTGGCTGACAGAAGCAATTCACAGACTTCTCGCGTTTTTTGCAGTATACTCGAAAACAAATAAAATAATTCCGAGAAATTATAGACATTGCATAATAATGACTTGATAGAGCATGCGGAAAATTATAATAAAAGTGTTTTATTCAAATGTGAGGTTAGTTAGAAATTATCAATGATACCTATCAAGTACGGCAAACATGCTTCTAGTTTACTGCAATGACGGTCCGCTAGCCAAAATACTCTCGAAAGCGGTCATGGAATTTGATCATAACGATTTGAATCATTTGAGTTCTAAACGTAATTACGATGGTATTATGTAGTATGTACTCGACATTCTTAAACGCATTTATTCTCATGAAATTCAGAAATACTATAGAGAAAGGTGGAGGTCAGTAAGACTGTCCCAAACCCTATTGTTGTATCATTGACTATTCAAACTCTTTGCTTTATATTTTTGTAAATGATTCGACTGAATTGAATGTGTTCCTGAAGAGGGCTTCAAATATTGAGATATTGACTTAAATGTACTATTTGCCCTAATGGAGAAGGTCAAATGTCACAGTTGCTTAATGAAATATTTGTTTTAATCGCTTAGGTTTTATTTGTTGAAATTTTTGTGAATGTGAACTGTAATGACATGTGAATAAGTGTTTGGAAGCGCTATTCTACTACGCAAATGTAGTGAAGTAATTTCACACATGAATAGATAGGTAAATAAAAACAGGTTTTCCTCAGCGCCATGTCTTTCATACCCAATCATATCCAAGTATGATGCAAAATATTTGTATACTGAATCAATGAATTAGAATTATTTGTCTGTGATAACAGGTGCAGGCGATTACTTCCACGTCACTTTACTTGAGAGTTATTTTCGATGTGGCATTATATCTGGAAGTGAGGTAATTTCTAATGTTACACTCCATTGATTACGTATCGTTATAGTTTTGTTTAGTACTAATCGCCTAGAGTAGTTATGAAACGTTTGTCAAAAGTAATTTAAATATTTATATTTTTGTCGAATCATTATGATAAAATGTGAAGTGATGTAAATTAAACATGCGTAGCAGTTCGGATTGGTTGTTCCAAATACTTGCAGATGTTTGAGGTGATTGTTTCGCTGGCTTAAGCGCTAAGTGGCAGGGTTTCTCACCAGCGAGTGCTGGCTGATCTTGAGGTTGGAGCGGTAGACGGCGGAGTGCAGGAAGGCCTTGGAGAGCGAGAGGCGGGCGCCGTCCCGGGTGGTGGACTGGGCGAGGGTGAAGCCGGTCTGGTTGTGGCCCACGAGGTCGACGAGCGCGCGGTAGCCCAGCTCCTTGGCGCCGGCCAGGATGTAGTCGGCCAGAATGGGGTAGTCGTGGAATTGCTCGATGGTGACGGGGCCGCCGGTGCCGTGGTACTCGGGCTGCAGGGCAAACAACACACGATCAAACGGCTCCCATCCATGTCGCCGTACAACAATGAAATTCTCGAAACAACTTCTCAAACAGTCATAACACAGCATTGTATGGAAACGCCGCGTGAAAAAAATTAAATAATTCCTGTAAAAATATATAAATAATAAACTAACTCTATTACTAATTACCTAATTAAATAACTCCACCTAAATAAAACTCTACCTCCACCACTCCTTATGATTAAATGTAACTTAATTATTATTCCTAATTATTGTCTTAATATTTTAAAATGAGGATTGGATTCCAATGGCATTATAGACAATCAAATATATTTACACTTCGACTTGGTTTGAATGAATAAATCAAATTGTTGATTAAATAAATCCAATCGATCGTTTGCAACACATCCCTTAAAACAGGCTGTTCCAGCTCATCCTCCATGCGGGGCCTTGGAGCCATCGCGCGGGCAAATGCGCGGAGACGTAGAGGGGGCTGCCTATGGCTGAACGAAGGTCGAAAAAGGAAGCGCGATTCTCTTTTGCTGCCCCAGGTCTGACACCAGACGTAACATCAATGGCAAAGAACTAGTGCATCGGCCACGATGGCTAACACTATCCTGCATTATTTGTAACATTTGCAATTTTCGAAAATTTGTTTCTAATGAATGTGTCAAAAATGAATTCGGCACTATCAAACACAATGTTACAACCGAAGGTATATCATCTAATGTCTCAATATTTCTGGTCGCCTTCATTACAAATAAAGAGTTTTACTTTCCATTAGGATTGCGTCTTGAGTGAGCGAGTTCTTACCTCAGCGTAGGTGCCAATTTGTCTGTTGTCCTCGGATTTCTTGAAGTAGGGCAGCACTTCATCGTAGCTCCAGCCCTCGTTGCCGAGAGCGGCCCAGTTGTCGTAGTCCCACTTGTTACCGCGCATGTACATCATACCATGGAGGACACCGGTTCCACCCATGACCTTACCTGTGAAGAGAGGAAAACATCACTTTGGTCCCATGATACTAAAATGTTCAACACTTCGATCAAGATTTCTAAATTATAGAGAAAGGTTCTGATGACTTTGCCCCTAACATGTGCCACAAACGTTCTGTCTCGTAATTAACCAATACATCCCGCAAAACCCAAGGGATGTTCAGCTAGGAGCTGCCATCTCTGTGGCTCGTAGACCGACAAGATGTTCTAATGACCCCGGGGCTACCAAAGCTAGCAGTAAGGTCCCACCCCCACCCTACGCGGGGCCCTGAGTTCAAAGCCAAGCGCTTGCAATTGCGATTGCAATTGTCCTCACCGCGGGGCCAGTATCCCAGGCCGCCGGGCTGGCCGAGGAAGGCGTTGGTCTGCGGCTCCAGCGGGTAGTTCCAGTCGATGTCGGACTTGAGGTAGCTGAAGTAGGTGCCCGGGATCTGCGTGCCCGTGGGCTCGGGGCCGCCGGCCTCCAGCAGCGCCACGGTGAACTCGGGGTGCTCGGACAGGCGGCCGGCCACCACGGAGCCCGCGGAGCCCGCGCCCACCACCACGAAGTCCACCAGCTGCCAACACCGCCAAGCTTTAGTGCACGAGGACGTGTTGTGAAAACGAGCGACGTTTTCAAATTTGTACGAATGCAATGAAGCAACATTATAAACGAGTTGCATACGCTAGTTTCTGTATAACAGCATTATATTTTTTTAAGAGAATCAAACTTAATTTTGCGAAACAACTTTCTTCTGATGTCCCAAGTACTATACATCTATGCGAGAAAACGGTGGTCGGCTATTATCTTTATCTTTACCTCCCCCCCGAATCACACTCTGCGAATGCCTGAACGTGTGATGACGCAATCATTCGTGCCGTAAAATGCTAATACGTCATCTTTTGTGCCGTAAAATGCCCGATTATGAACGATTTCTTGCAACAGCAGTTTATGCCCGATTATGAACGGTTTCTTGCAACAATAGTGAAGCCGTTACTCTTCATTAAATACAGTTGGAACCGTAACAACATGAGACGTTTTGGGTTTTTAAAGTTTCTCAGAATTTCGGACAACGCGTTGCGTTGAGTTCAAGAATCAAGAAGAGGCGTACAGTTGTAAATTTGATTTACAATAATTTTTCTTTTTACAATTAAATTTAATTGTATTTAGGTATCTAACGAGGCTTACAAATAAAAAACTAAATTTTGTTCTAAAATACCTTTCCGACGGAGCGCGCGTAACTTTACTCTTACGGCAAAGATAGTAAAGTTATGCAAATAAATGTGAAATAAATCAGTAACAACTTAACACAATTTTAATTAAAATATGAAAAAACTAAAACCAAAATACGTTATTTATCGCAAGCGATTACTTGAAACGGTTTGTGCCTCTATTTATTTATTTATTGAACCGTTTTCGTATTTCACACATTGGAACGAGCATTTTAAGTTAAATAACACTGACATTCGATCTTGTTCGCTAGCTGTTAGATAACAGCACATAGCCCGAACTGGCGACCGTAGGAGCAACTTGCTGGCCCGCTACGAGTTGAAGACTATCTCGATAACACACACTCTCAAGTACTTTTCCTTCTTTAAGAGAAAGTTCGGGTTGTCGTTACTGGGGCAAGGTTGTAGTTTCTATCTCTAACCCCCATTATATTCAAAACCAAAAGAAATGTATATATTTTCAGGATCGATCTTAATCCGTGCTACCAAACATTTAGAGTTTTAGGGTATTTATAGATCCTCGGGTTCTTTAAAGAATAAAAGTCTCAATAATCGTATATATTGGAGTATTAAGAGAGCTCACCTTGAACCTGCAATTAAGAATTTTTCCACGGATTACATTTTTTTAAATATAAAGTTATCATCGAAATTAGGACTGTATCGCGACTTTTCAAATGTATGTTTTAAAATGTTCTGCCTATTCCTCATTATCCTAATCTTTCAAAAAATAAACAAATAAATCAACTGATCTGAAATATATTCGAAGAGGATGATGATGATCTGTTTTATTAGAGCACCCATGAAAAGGTTTCTATGAGCTTACTATTAATATGCATTAACACTTTCTCTGACGACGAAAAAACGTGAATCTTCGTCAGTCGCCGGGACGTCATTCTAGAGTGGGGGCTGCCTTCATTCTACTCATTGACATAACAACACAACTGAAAGTAAAGTGCACTTTTATCTACGCACATATCACCGGTGATAAGCCGGCGCTAAGAGAAACGCCTTGCTAAAAATGAACACAAGCCACAAGCATTTGTCATTTTCTATACATTATTTTTTTTAATTAGAAGCGATAAGTCTAGGACAGTTCTGTGACAATTTGAAGTGGTTATGATTTTGCCCAATCATAAACGATCTAATAATTTGAGAAGATAGTGGAAATATACAAAAAATACAATATTACGGAGAAACATATTGCTCTTTTTGTATGCGTTCGAGCAGTCGGCAAAATAAATAGATGTCCCCATATGTGGGGGTCTTTGCAGTTTATCTTGAGTGTTTCTAACCGCCCGGGAGACTAGGATTGAGACCTGTCGATGTTGGATGTTTGACACTAGCAAGATAGCAAGGTCGAATACAGCTGTTAGTTGGAGGAGAACTCTAGCGGTCTGCTGCTGTGAGCTTCCTTCACAAAGGGGCCACAGAGCGCGCGCGATATATCCTTCTTCATCTTTGTCACCTCCTATCCCCTTACACACACACACACACACACACTCATATATATCGAGAGACCAGTCGGGAGCCTAGAACGAGGAAGATTGGGAGAGAGGGAAAACCCGCCAGCCGACGTGTAGGTCGGCTCCGAATCTCACGTTTAGCGGGCACGGTACCCCTCCACCTTCAAGAATATCACATGCATCACGCTTACGGGAGTAACGATCACAGCAGTTGAAAGTAGAAGATACCTCGTCCTCGGCGAGCGTCTCGCCCTCGAAGCAGCGCAGCGGGTCGACGATGTCGCATTGCGTCTCCAGCACGTCCTCCACGCGGTCCATGTAGGGCGCGAAGTCCTGCTGGCCCGGCACCGCCGTCACCACGGTGGCCAGGCTGGGCGGCTCGGTGGCGGCGCACGCGCACCGCTGCCAGGGCTGCACGCGGGGCAGGTCCTCTCCACGCGCCGCCGCGGCGAGCAGCGCCAACACCACCAATCTGCGACAAGCCGTTCGCACTGCGCTGCGGCGAGGCTCTTCCAGGCAGTTGGGGCGGGCTCAGGCCCCTGGGGTACGCCGCGCCGGACACTCATCAGGACACTTTTCGCTCTTCGCCATTCGTTCTATACGCCTAAACCTTCTCCAGCGGAATTCGCTTCTTCTCTTTCCGTTGAGGTTGCCCGCTTGTTCGCTTCAAAAACGGCGGTCCTCAATGTTCTCCTCGACGTCGACGACTCCCCTGGGCTTCTTCCCGATGGTTTATTGCACCTTCTGGTAAAAACCTAGCTTCCTCTCTTCATTCGAGACACATATTTGCCTCACCCTAGTTTCCTTCTTTCCATTCACTCCCTTATTTTCTGTTCCTGACTATTTCCTTATTCTTATTTGTCTAGTCTGCTCTTTTTTATACAAAAAATACACATATGTATTTTTTTTAAATATCTCCTTGAAAAGAAAGCATGTCGTTTTTGACGATAACAAAACGACCACATCGAAATAAGCTAATAGAGTTCAGAGCTGTAATCTACCTTCACGATCCAAAGTCCCACGACTAAAATTTTTAAACTCCATCACAAGTTGTTCATATCGAGTTATCAAACTGTTAACGTGCAATCACATTTTTCCTCAATTAAAATAATAGAGGATACATAAAAATGCTCTCCTGTGCGAGAACTGTATCTAAATAATGGTAATTGTCCCTCCCTAAGTAGTTACTTTTCCGTTAGAAGTCATAGAAACGATTTTTCGATAGTGATATTTGCAGGTTAACCGACCAAAAAATTCTAAATCCTGTTTCGTATGATATAAAAAATCGTTTTAGAACTTTTTTTAATTTCGCGATTTCGTGAAGAAACTTCAGTTCATTAGAACGAATGGTGAAGAGCGAAAAGTGTCCTGATCAGTTCACAGCGTACCTCGGGGAGGTATACTGAGTTTCTCAGCAAACGCCAGGGAGTCCTATAATGCCTTAAAGTATTTTCGTCAGATGTTGAACACTCGTTATTAGATTCTATCAATAATTCAATTGTTTTCCGCTGCAATAGATGAAAGACAACTTCTTGACTTCAATAAAATCCAATAATGTTTAAGGAGGACAATGAGAGTTCATGTGATAATCACCAGAGATTTTGCCTGGATACTTGAATATGCCCTGAAGGTGAACACGTACATAGAAGTTCAATATAAAAATGCATCGTGAACATAAAAGCACATATTATGCTGGGGATTTACAATGACAATTGCCCCTCTTCAACTAGTTAACTGTTGAGTCAGAAACACATGAGGCAGTTCATGTTACGAAATGTAGGTAGAAAATTTTGTTTTCGTTCTATATAACGTTTGTTTCTTCGTGTCGATATTTGAATTTAAGTTCATTGCAACACTATAGAAGAGCTGAAATTGTCTACACAGCTACTCAAGGTGTCCACACAATCTCACCATTGGAGCTGGAGTGCCGCAGGGCACTGAGAATGTCGTGGAGGTGAGTCCTTGCTGAGACCCTACGCGTTCATAAATGTAAATAAAAGTACTAGTTTACTTAAAAACAAATGTTGCTGCTGTGAAATAACTAAGGACTATCATCACGTGTTGACCGACGAAACGGTTCTTTATTTAAACATTTTTTCAAGCTGTTTCAAGTTCATTGTTTGGCGGCAAAAGTTGAATTCGAGTTCTTCGTAACACGCGAAGCAATGCCCTAAGTTTTTGTACAGACGGGGTTTTGATGCTCATGTCTCATAGGATGCTTCACGACGTACCTGTCTGAGCATGACGAAGGTTTGTGTCTTTGCTGGGTATGTCAGTATGTAATTAAATCTGCATGTAAAAGCATCATGCTCATATGAACGCACTCTACTGGGGGAACGGTATGTACGAAATGGAAAACCACTCTCCAAGTAGTTATTTGCAAAGAATTCCTATGAGTAGAAAATTCGTGTATTCTCCAGTGAAAAATCTAGCCAGTAAAATGTGATTTCGAGGTATTTAACGCTTAGTTGTGGCCTATCCGGTGTCTCGTAAGATGCCGCGAATTTTGAGGTTGTCGTGAAGGTATGTCCCTAAACATACAGAAACAAGTCATCGTATTCATGAAAACGCAGGAACACCATCTAACCAATGGCTAATGTCCCTTTCCAAGTAACAATCTGTTAAGTCAGAAACACATTTGAACGCGTTCTTCACGTACTTACAGGCGAATACACTCTAGTTAGAGGCAATTTGAATGTAATGTAATTTTTAATGTTCGTTATCTCGTGAAGAAAAGCGAGGCGAAGAGCGCTTAGTGTCTACCCCGCAGGCGTCCTGATGCTAGGGCCTGCCAAGATATCTGATCATGTTATAACCTCGAGTTCTTCGTGGATGTCTACGTGGACATGTACAAGCGAGCAGAAAAGTGCATAGTGTAATTAACGCAGTTTGCTACGTACGTATGATCGTCCGTATGATTGTCCGTTCTTTACATGTACTACTGCAAAACGTAGACAGGCAAAGGAACGTGTGTAATGTTGCAGCGGAATCGGAATTCCAGTGCGAGGGGGGGGGAGCCGCTGGTGGTGTGCCGCAGGGTGCTCGCCGGGGTACCTGAGCATGTCGAGGAGTTGAGTCCTTGCTGGGTGCCTGCGAGTGTAACCCGCACTGCCGAGCTGCTGAGACGGACGAGGGACGGCCGACTTGGCAGAAGGGAGCGCGCGCGGGCCTTATATTCGCGGCCGCCGCCGGCGCGGGGGCGGCGCGTTGTGGCGCGGGGCGGGGCGGCGCGGCGCTGTGGCGGGTGCGCGCCACAAAGGGTGCAGATGCGCCACGCGCCGCCGCGTGGCTGCGTGCGCCGGAAGCCGCGCGCACGCATGCGCGAGTGCACGCGCACGCGTCCCGCGGCGACAGAGACGCAGACTGAGGCGTGGCGGGGGAGGGGGGCTGTCTCCCCACGAGAGTGGACACGATGAAAAACGCGTTTAAACGTATGGAAAATGTTCTTTAATACTGGTTATTAACAGAGTCGTCGTCATAGTGTCATAGTTTTACTTCTTACCACCAATTCCCTCTAGGGATTCACCATTATTTGTACATGAATTACAAGCATTACAATATAATAGAATCATCACATACGATACATAATAAACAATACATCCCCAAATACATTAAAAACATTACATCTCAACATTATAACACTTTACAATACAATCTAATTATCTGAACGCAATGCAATACATCACCAAATCCGATGATATAATATGAACATACGTTAAATAATCTTTTCTCCTTCCTTTCGCACCCAAATCTATTCTTTTTACTAATTACTTAACCTCCTACATCTATCACCTTCACTCCCTTCCCTGAATCTCCAAAACCTTTTTTTTTAGGTTAACATGTGTCTCGGCAATTTAACCAGCCCTCCTATTTTCATACATCTTTCTAATAGATTATTCCAATCTTCGTCCTCACCCTCTCATTTCCTGCATATCTTGCTCTCACTATTTAGCCAAAATCTAATAGCGCTCTTCTCATTTCCGATCCTGTACTTTGCTATCAACCTCCTTGCTCAGTCGTTACATTTCATTTTCAAATATTAAGGTAATTCTCTCCTCTGTATAATCTTTTATATTTATGTATTTATTTAAAATATAAGATGATCCAGGAGTATACTGACGGATTATACAGTATAATATTAAATACGTTATTGTGTTGTAACTCCCATATTTTCCGTCTCCTGATTTTGTGTACCCTTGTCTCTATTTTGAATAACTATAATAATGTCTATCCTCACTTCTCGAATTCTATTTCTCTCTATATTTGCAGTTTATCATCAGTAATGTCACAGCACTTCGAATGATATTTGGTGTGAATGTTTCACGAAATAACACATTACACGAATCGAATGGATAATTAAAATCACAGGAATTACGAAAAAGAGAAAAATTAACCAAACTGCCGAGGAATTTGTATCTAATCAGAAAAGAGGAGGCGTGAGGGGTAGGAGCAAACCAGCGCAGATATACGAAGAAGAAGCGAAATAGGGCTAGAGCGGCACATTTGAAAGGAAACAAGTGAAGGCGCTGTTTATGAACTGCGAAGGCAGAAACTATCTAGCCACGGCAGCGATGGCGAGAGGAGGGGTGCAAATTTGTGTGGTCAGAAGAAGCTTCAAAATTATAGTGGCTATACTAACAGGCAAAAACTGTATATTACCGACGAGGCGTTGGAAGATGTTGAAAACTGGGGAGTATAGCCAAAATCGACGTCAAAAAGTGCAGAGGATCAACAAACCAGAGAAATGAGACAGTAATAATATACATATTGTGGGAAGATCAAATTTTGTTCATGTATTAAATGATTTAAATTATAATAAGGGTAAATGGCCAGGCGTGTGTGGGGAAATAAAAAAGGAATAAGTATGTGTTGTAAATAATGGTGCGATACGAACGGGAAATGTTAATTGGTAAAGGTTTTCATGTGTTGTTATTCTTTGTTTTCCTGCTATTGTTATAGAAGTATTATACGTATGATTTCTGTTTAAAGCCGAAAAAAAGCTAAATTATAACGTTTTGTTTATTTCAAGTATGGATATTTTTAATTTCATAGTGGTAGAGGGAATCTCTAAATCAAAATAAATAATAAGTTAAACATTAATACTCTTGACGTAAATTTCGTCGCCGCAACTCCATACGAACGGTTCTGTCGGCCCACCAATAAATTTTCTCACGGTGGATATACCTTGGACAATAAAGTGTTCTTAAAATAAATAAAATAATATTTAGAATTATAATATATTATATATTTATAAGGTTAAAAAATAAATAGTTCAGAAGGAAAGAGAATCCATCAGAGTGGCGGGCCATTGTGGGTCTAATAGATTGAATAAATAATTAAAGAAAACATATTAGATGTTTATAATAAATAACTAGACAGTTCGTCAAAGGAAAATCCGCCAGAAGACCTAATCTCCATTTAGTAAACCGATCTTGAATTATCTCCACTCACTTTCCCTCCTTCCAACCCCTCCGCTCCCCACCACACAATTGATACAACTTAACTCATCTCATCTCAACACTCAACCAATTCAGTATTCTCTTTCCTTTCCCCATATTCCCGTAAATTTCCTCCTTAACATCTCTGACACCTGCTGCATTACTACCATACTTTTCTTACACGCCTCATCAACATGGTTGTCCATCCCTCCATACATATTAAACCACAGCCCTAAATACTTTGTTTCATCACATTCCCCTTTCTTCCTTTCCACCGAAAATTCTCACACTTCTCTCTTTTCTGACTTTTATTGAAATCTTCGACCTTACTTTTTGTACGTTTAATTCCAGCTTTCTCTTTTCTAAAAATCTTTCTAGACTCTTTACCTTTTCAATCATTTGTATTAGAGAAGGACAAAACGCATTCTATTATCGGTCGTTCTCATTGGCTTGCTTTCGAAGTCTCGGAGGGCTCTCGCGCCCCTTTTCTACCTCTGAAATCTAAACGGCGGCCTCTGTCGAGAATCGGAACTCTAGGAACTACGGATCCGCTCATTCTCGAATGTTCTCTGCACCATCGGCGGTGCGGACTCATTGCGCTGTAGTTTGGGTGTGTTTGACCTGTGATAAAATCCATAATTGGATTTCGAATTAAATATTTCATTTACTTAATATAATAGTGAAGCGAACAATTATAATAAGTAAATCGAGAAATTATTCATAATTCATTACCTCATAAAACAGCTGTTAGTTCACTTACGATATGTTTTTAAGTATGTTCAATGCATTCTCAAATTATTGTTCCGCTCCAGAAATATCGGTTCTTCATCGAGATGAGTGAATAATGTGCAGGACAAGTCATTTCAGGTGATAAATATTACCAACGTCTCTTAAATTAGATCAGGGGTTCCCAAAGGGGTCGATCCCTAGGGGTCGATGTAATTTTGAAGGTGATGTGTCAGTGATAATCAAGGGTCGATTGGGGGTCTGAAGCCGAAAATTAACCAGCGATTGACTGATATAATGAAGATCCCAATTACTACGAAAACATTAATGAACTTGATAATTCTTTTATCTTATAAAGAAACACAAAATAATAATAATAATAATAATAATAATAATAATAATAATAAATTACAAATTTTTTCCTCTTCCTTCGTATCTATCGTTCATTCTTAGGATCAAGAGCCTATCTAGGCTGGCGCAAACGGGGCACCGTTCCCGAATGCACTGAGGATAACGATATACTATTATCGCATTTAATAAGGGCTCCCGCAGACGGATATCAGGAAAGAATAAAACAAATCGCACTCCATACTTATTTTCTCTATTTTACCAGACATATTCTTATAACATTTAGATTAAAAACTCATAACTCATTCACCTTTATTGCAGATAGAGGCCCTATTTCAACTTTCTGCACTGGGGCATGCGAGAATCTACCTACACAATTGCTTCGAATATTTATAAAACTCAACAAATTATTACTAAAGTGAGTTAGATAGTAACTAAATTATAACTATCTTTTCACAACGATACTCTATCGTGGAAGAAAATACTTCTATGCAATACGCACAGAAGAAATGTTACCTTTAGTTAAAAACACCCAACATTTTGTAGCATTTGCACAACAATGAAGATTTGAAAGTCAGTGATTCAGGAGTGGAAGCATCTTCGATTACTCAAAATGTAGATTTTAATCCAAATATTAGTGCACGAAAGTGTTAACTTGAAAACATTTATGTACAATTCTTTGTGTTATGATTATGTATGCTATACAATAGAGAATAATGTGAAGGGTATCGATAGAACAAACAATTCTCTTAAAAGGAATCGATAAAAGAAAAAGGTCGAGAATCCCCGAATTATGTGAACAAATGTTTCCAATGCCATTTTGCTGAAATGCCTCCTTTCTGTCCAGTAGACTCTTCGTGATATTTTGTGGTCCTAAAGATTGCTCTTATAGTAAGTAAAAGCTGTGAGCGCTTATAGAAAATCGAAGGCTCTGAGGTTGAAACTCTGGTGAAGAAAAATCGTTTATCGAATACAAGCGAAGAAAATGCAAATTTGTGAGCTGACGGAATTGGGGGGCAAATTATGACAGCCCTATATCGCAACCTTGCCGTTAAGCCTGGTTTTAAGACGTCAGAACCTTATGCCGCCAGCCGGTAGTCAGAATTGCAGTACACTCGCTCTTCGCAAATGGCGCTGATGGACTTGGAAAGCTTGGAGGCTTGAAATTGCGCACAAAGTAGCGATCATATAAAGGCTGAGACCAAATTGGAAAATTACAACCCCAAAAAACACTTTATACGAGACCAAAACGATAAATGAATTACTTATGCGGAACAAGCTGACATTTGTACTTCCTCGCTTTGGAGTGGAGAGAAAGCTATTAGCGTTTTCCATTCGCCGCACTGGTGCGCACCCAATGCGCACTCAAGGCAGCTTTCGTGTTCCATTCGACCGCCAGGGCGCGCCAGTGCAAAGAAGCGCATGTTCCATTCGCACAATCACACGGAAGCAGGGCGCACTCGGGGCGCCCTAAATTGCACTGACGATCGCGTCAGTGCAGTCCAGTGCACCGGGCCATTGTGAGGTTAGATACAGAAGTTATCCATGCTGATTTGGGTTCGTGGTGAAATTGTGAAGGCAATTGAGGATCTTCTGTCACGCAGGGATACTTCGAATGATGGAGTATATTATGGTTTGCAAGAAATGTCTTAAAATACTTTTTGACTTGCGAAGTTCGGAAAATCAGTTTGTGTTTTCCTCAAATTTAACCTTAAATAACTTCATGTTAACAAATACAGTGCTATTTAGAATTCAAAGTGTAGGTACGTCTCAGTTTCGAAACACTAATAAAGTGAAAATAAAAATAGTGACCCTTACAAAATCATTCAAATATATGTGCCCAGAAATGTTTCTCGCACGTTCATACATATACCAGCGGAAATGCTCATGTTAATATTTTTATGGTTTTCAATAACCAAACAATTCTGCTGAAGCCTTTCGGTTCAAAATCTTGTGTTCTATATCGATCACTGACAAATCTCAAAAATTGACATTTTTGACACATACGTATTTGAACATTTTATAGTTTTTAAATAAAGAAATCACACGTTAATAACTTATGAATTAAGAATTACCAAAATACTTCATGAAAATTATAACAATGATCAAAATTATTATTCAAAATTATTATTTTTCGAGTTCCATTAGTGTGACAGACCAAGAACAGCTATCAATAATCTCACTGCGTAGCGCACACGCACTGACTCAGTTCCGGAATCCGTTTCATTCGTAACTGCCCTTCACGCATGTGGTGCAGCAAGAATCCATGTTTTATGGGTCTTTCATACCCAAAAATTGAATGATAGCAAAACGTCTCTATCCGGCTGTCCGTCCGTCTGTCTGACTGCCCGTCCGTTCATCCGTCCGTCCGTGAACATGACTAACGTCTAAACCGTTGAAACCATTTTCTCCAAAATCGATCTGACTGATGTGGTGGCCCCTTGAATTTGAAACCTATATTTTAATTTTGGGGGTACTTTACATGAAGCCTCTGGGACACTTTCAAAATTTTCAAGAAAATGGCACCATCGTTTTTTATTAAATTTTCTTGTTGGATAGTGTGAAGGATGTTTAAGAAATGATGGAGGTGTCATTTTCGTTAAAAACTCAGACTTTTCGAAAATTGCAAAAATTCGAATTTTTTTCGTCGTCTTCCTACAACTACAATTATGAAGATAAAGGTTTCCCCCCTTAATCTGTTCCTTAATGATAGATTTTGAAACAGATCTTGTACAATTTTTCGAAAATTTGAGTACTTTTCGCGTAATTTTGCGAGAAAATACGCGCTGTGCTGCCCCTCTTGTCCCTTACGAAGAGCGTTTGATAGGGCACCGTGCTCTCCAATGTGGAAAGAAAAGCATTTTCATTGAGGCCATTGTGGACTACCTTTCAAAGTAAGTGATTAAAAGTAGATAATACTCAGGAAGTATCCCATTATTATTTCAAAAATTATCTGTTACATAGAACACAGAGATTAAACCTCAAGACTCTTTGTGAAAAGAAACAATAGTAGTGCTTTTGAATACTCCTGCGAATAATCTAAATGATCTTATAGTGTCATTGGTATTTCATGCAAAAACCCTGAGTGATATAAACACTGGGCATTTTAGGGAAGAATCCACTCATCACACCCACATTATGATTACATTCATGAACCAGTTGATAATCGTTCAGTGGCACTCGTTGTTAAAAGTTGAACATTATTCTATTTCACATTGGTTTTATAAAAAAAGAAGAACAGTGGGCGTAATAACCTACATATAATCTTCAAAATAAACTTTTTTTGAATTTGAATATTTACGAGATATGATATTTGTTGGCACGCCATGAGGTTATAGCAGTTTTATTCACGTGGAAGAAATATAAAGTCGCGAGTAAGTTAAAGCAAAAGACTGTCTATCACTCGTCACCCAGGGGTGAGGGGGAGAGGGGGGTGCTGAGCGGGGCGAAGCAAAGGGGAGCGGGGCAGAGGTGTAGATGAAATTACTTCCATTTTGCACATGGATGACAGGATAATGTCCGTCTGCACTAATTTCTCCTTTGGTCTTCGATGCCTCCAGATCTGGTCTGGTTCTTTCAAGCTCCAACAATCGGAAAGCATCCCAAAAGAATTGGTTTCGAAATAACAAATTAATGGTTAACGAAGGAAAAACTGTTTCACTGCACTTTTGCATTTCAAACCGGAAATTGCATGCTCCATTAAAAATGAACAACATGTAATTAACTGATGTTAAGGTAACAAAATTTCTGAGATTCTCAATTCAGTCAAACCTGAAATGGAATATCCATGTAACTGAATGAAACACTAAATTAAGTTAATTCTGATATGCATTTGTTTTTGATTTCAAATTCTGTCAGACTTCATACAACTCGTTGCATATATTTTGAAAATGTACATTCCCTTCTTAGACATGACATAATATTCTGGGAAAAATCATCCTACTTTTAGGTTGCAAACCAGACGTTTGGATTGCAGAAAAAAATTATTCGAGTAACAAAGAAGTGCCATCCACGTGATTCTTGCAAGCCTCTCCTGAGCTAGGGATCTTACCATTGCCATGCCTATTTATTTACGAGTCTGTAGTTTTTTGTCAAAACTGACTCGACGAACATATATTCATGCAATACTGCTGATATTTGTAGTTATAACACACGTCGAAGAAATAACATTCATCAGGTGTCAGTATGAACAGCTTGTTACAACAAATCTCCATAAATTGTAATACTTTTATGTTACTTTACAATACATTGCCAGATGATATGAAATAAAATAGATTCACACATTTAAGTTAAAAGGAAATCTTTGCTGATGTATAACTGTTTCTAAAATATTAGAGACCAAACGGACCATCAAATATTATTTTTATTTTAACAATAATGTACGAGGCGGGGGGGGGGCAAAGAAACCGAACCGGCAGCGCGCTGCCTTTCGTGGATGAACTAGAGTTTTCTCCCGCTAGACGGGGTTAATAAAGATCTTCATGAAACAATTGCCATAACGGCATCATTTTGTGTGTGACCTTTTGACCGTAATGCTATTTTTCCCTTTTTGCTCTCGTGTTACGCCTGCGAAGTCATTATGACAAATTTAAAAGAATAAGCAGACATTTTGTTTCCTGCTTGAAAAATCGGCTGCAGAAGCTTATCAAATGTTTCAACGAGCTTTTAAGGAGGATGCTATGAGCTTCACACAAGTTTTTGAGTGATTTGGATGTTTTAAATGAGGTGAGATGAATGATGAAGGCCATGCTTGTTCTGGGTGCTCTTTAACATCTTGAAACGATGAAAACCTTGCGAAAATCCGCGAAAAATCGAGTATCGTTGTTTCACTATCATCAACATTTCAGAAGAGATAGGAAAGAGTTGAAGTTCATGCCAACGGATTTTGACTGACTATCTGCTAATGAGTTGTGTTGCCGCTAAATTTGTTTCTCGCCTTCTGACAGAGCATCAGAAAACATTCGATTGCATTTGAGCTAGGACTTGAAAAAACAGATTAAAAGTGATCCAAACGGTTGTCCAAAGTCATTACAGGTGATGAGAGTTGGTGTTGCCTGTATGACCCTGTATCCAAGCAAGCGTCAAGCCAGTGGAAGACTCTCAACTCTCCCACACCAAGAAAGCAAGACAGGGGAGGTCGAATGTGAAGACAATAATCACTGTCTTTTTCGATGTTCGTGGAATTCTGCACCGAATGTCTGTTCCCCTGGCCAGACTGTTAACATCCACTCAGTTGGGAGTTTTAAGACGTTTGCGAGAGGATATGCGGAAGAAACGCCCAGAACTTTGCCGATCAGGCGACTGGTTCCTTCATCACGACAACGCCCTCGCACACGCTGTCTTATCTGCCAACCACTATTTGGCCACTCATGGGTGGTCTGTCGTTCCCCACCTTCCATATTCTCCAAATCTAGCCCCGTGTGACTTTTTTATGTTCTCAAGAACGAAGGAAAGTCTAAAAGAGAAGCGTTTTGTTGATGTGGAGACAACAAAAACAGCTTTGCAATAGGCCCAGGATGATATCAAAGTTGATGAGTTCAGGAGGTGCTTCAAACAATGAGAAAAAAAAATTAATAAGTGCATAGGATCTATAAGAGTACTTTGAAGGTGACTGAAGGAATTTTGTAAAAAAGATTATACTTTTTTTATAACAAAAATCCGGTTTCTTTTGGGTCCCCTTCGTATAATGTATTAGTTTACATTTGCATTGTATAATTTTAAAAATTACTTAAAACGCCTTTAAGAAATAATGTACTTCAGCTTCCGGGTCAATGACCCCCAACTTGATAAGGTTTTTGTCCATTTTCCCTGATCCAATGAGCAAATATTGAGGTGGCCCCTTGTTTTGCTTCTGGACATAAATGTAGTTTCACTATGCGCACGTTTTGTTGAGTTCACTTTATGCTATTAGTGGTAGGAGAAAAATGTAATTCGTTTACCAATGCCAATAAGTTTTCTGTAACTCGGGGGGGGGATGTCTAGTTTTTAAAGTTGCTAACTTCGCTTTTTCTGAAACTTACATTCATTTTTCAACTATTTAGAGTTAAAATGTTGGAAAGAGATTCTGGAGCTCAAGAAAATGTGCCCAGATGGTACTTCTCCCCCATACAGTTTTATACCAAAATACTTCTTGCAAAATACGAAACCCTTCACTTTCAGACAATCATCTTACTTCAGTCAGTGCCCTGTGGTCTGAAAAGCAATTACTAAAATTGTATATTACACCCACGTAAATTAGTGTTATTTCAGAATTTTCGCATCTTATCCTAATAAACTTTGCATGGATTGTTATTGCACAACCTCTGTATAATCTTTCTACTGCAGTCTCTTGATTGATTTATTTAGTCAAAAACAGTAAAAACTGCATGTGACGTATGGGGGAGAAGTCTTGGCACGCTTTCTTGAGCTCCAGAATCTCCTCCCAACATTTTAACTATAAATAGTTAAAAGGTGAATAAAAGTTTCAGAATAGCGAGCTTAACGACTTCAAAAGCCAGCCATTTTTGTTCCCGAGTTATAGAAAACTTATTTGCATTGAATTTGATGTTAATGAATGTTAATTAGATTATTTTAGTTCATAATGTGAATCGAGTCCAATAACTCGAAACGTACATATTTTATTTTTCCTGTTCAAGAAAATAGTTATTAGTATTGACTAATTATCGTTATTAGTATAGACAGAAATAGTATACGCTCCGTAAAATTGGCATTTTATATTACGAGTAGGAAAGGTCGCGGCACAAGACCTATAGGTCGAGTAATCTTACGAGCGAAATAAAATCACATTTCACAAGTGTAACGTAAATAAGTAATTGGGTCGTGTGTCAAAACAATTAATTGGGTACCATGTTACATTGAGATTAGTTGTAGCTGATCAAAATAAATTAATTATTTTCTTCGCAGTTTTATTTGAACATTTAAGCATCGTCTAACTTTTAGAACTGAACCTTTAGCACGCTGTGCATCCCCTAAAACTAATCTTTTTTACTATTGGCTGTCTAAAAATGTTCGTTATCGTAACCCTGGTCGTCCTTTGTTAAACTTTAATTACTACGGTGACGACAGCATTAGATGTGTTGCCGGCATTAGATCACACTTTAATAAGTGTGTTTTTCAAACCAATACGTTTCCTCGAGCAATGACGTCATCTACTTGTCCTGCTCGTCCCACTGCTTCACAGAGCATGCATGTGCCATGAGATCGTGACCTGTTTTTGTGCGTCTGCTGATTTCTTTGACGTACTGAAATTATGTCACGCGAGATAAAACTAAAAGCCATTGTAAGTTCGTGAAAGAACTTATTAGAAGGGAAAGCAACCTGTCATGAAAAGGAAAACTATCGAAAAATACTGAAGGCAAAGAGTATTTGTATATTTGTGAGCTTACAGTAGTAGCGGTCATTCACAAAGTTAAATTCAATCGAAGTTTTCAATCGTACTAAGAAAAAGAAAAAAAATATATCATTCTCCTTGAAGAACGATGAAAATCGAACCCAATTCCCACTGCATCATTGGCTGTATTAACTTCACAGAATAGCCCCTACATGTCATCTTGGCCTTAGTTTTTGACGGGAATCATTCCGTGAAAATGTTCGTACTTCGCTTAAATCAGCAGCGTCAAACCGCGCCTGAAGGAGCTACTGGCCTGCCTGAGAAGTCCGACGCTCCTCCGACCCACCGGCGAATCCAGGAGGGACATGGGGGGTCATGCCCCCCCCCCCGGCCTAAAATTTTCGTTTACTTCTTTATTTGGCAGAATTGATTTAAATATTTATTTATGTTCGAAATATGTAATTACTTAAACAATACTATTGAATAGTATCATATCTACAGTACATAAATAATACATAATGTAATAAAACATATGTTTATTATTTAACAAAAATCTGCGATGCCTCCCCCCCCCCAAATAATCGTTGGGACCGCCGCAGATACGACCACGGGCAATTTCCCTTGACCTTGCAATCCGTTCCCCTCCAAATCCAGAAAGGGGTGTACACGCGCAAGCTAACGCGGGCTGGGGCAGGGAATAGAGGTTTCACACGAAAGTCTGTTTGCCAGATCTGTTCTATCGAACAACTGGAATTTGAATTATGATTATATTCTTGACTATTCATTACTATTTCATTTTTATTTTATTTTTAAATTCTGCATTTTATAAACATTGTTTCAAGGAGCAGAAATATGTTTGAATGGCCAATACTTTCCTTGTTTTCCTTTTGGGATTTTAAATCATTCAGGTATTTATTTATTTAACAATAATGAGAAATAAATTAACAAGTCTCTATATGTTAACAATTCTTGCTTACGGTCAGAGAGTGCTTTTAACAACAATATTCGTCTGTTAAACCTCCTAAACTGAACTTAGAGACTTAATGCTAGTAAATCACTCTTAAGTAAACGCCATTACAAAATCGAGATACTTTCGATTAAAAATGTTTAATTTTAGTCTCATTTCAGAATTTTGATTGATTGATTGATTGACTGATTTTTTTGTGTTTCCGATCGCGTCAACTGCTTTGGTCATTAGTCCTGTTAGTGTAGTGCATGTTTTTTCTCGGGAGATGGCGGTGATCTTCCCCTGCTGGATGGCCAGATCCGGCGCCGACGGCTACCGTCGGCTAGTGGAGTTTCCCCCTAACCAGGACTCTCCCACCAGCGGGACACCGCCCCAGCCGGGACACGCTCTAAGCTCCCGACCGGCCTCCCGGAATATGTGGTAGTGTAGTGCATGTTAGTGTGTGTGTGTAAGGGGAGAGGATAGGAGAAGGAAGAGGAAGGACAGATCGCGCGCGGTCCGTGGCCCGTTTGGTAGGGTACTGCTCCGGCATTCGCCTGGTGTTGATCGGAGAAACCACGGAAAATCAATTCAGAATTTGACATTTGACTTATGTATTATATTATTTTAATGAATTACTTTTTGCTTTAAAGAGAAAATGGGAATTAATATAGCGAAATTTGTGACAATAACTGCCAAGTAAATTCTCTCAAAGACTGTCATGGCGCAGGTAATCAGTGACGTACAGCTACTCCGGGACAATTTGCACAACCCTAACTTTTAAATATTGCGCCAATTTCTGTGGATACAGTGCCCGCGAGCACAAGTGAACTTCGTTACCTTGCCCGCGACCTTGTCATCCCTGGCTTAATTAGAAGAAATTTGAACGATCTGTAACAATCGGCAATTTTGGAACTGAGAAACTCATCTGATAATTTCGTCCGCGAAAAATACCGTCCCATCTTGGATATTTCTAATCTTCTCAAGTAGAATTACGTAAACGTTCAGTGTTTTATATAGTACAATTTTTTCCTTTTTTTACATCTATTCAGTGCCGCGTGGGCAGATATGGCGATTGCCCGGGACCCCGAATGTCAAGGGGCCCGCTGATGGTATACGTGAAAATAAATTAGTAAAAAATTGAAAAAGAAATTAGAAATCGTTATCGTAATTTTTTAAGTCGCGTTACAGTATTCTGATATTTCATAAAATTTTCAATTAATTTTCTCCCCTAAAATAGTTAATTATAATCATTACTTTTAAGGTAGGACTCTATGAAATGAATCAAATGACTCTGACGTTAAAATAGGTGTTACTGAAATTCAAATTTGTTATCCCGTGTATTTAGGTGCGAGTGATTTTATTAAACAGCAAACACAGATTTTTTAGCTTTTTAGGCTCAGCACGGAAATTATATTATTTGATCACTAAATATGTTTACTTAAAACTAATATTTAAAATATATTTCAAAAACTTTTTTCGCCTCAAACATTGCAATTTTTGTTATTTGTTGAAATAAATAAAATAACTCGTATAGATTCTTGATAGAACTTCGATATTTTTAATTTTTTTCAAGGGGAAGGAGCTACATTTCAGCATTGTCCGGGGCCCAAAATTGTCTAGCTCCGGAACTGCGTCTATTTTAATAATTTCCAAAAGAAAGAAAATTCCAGTGATCATGATCGACTCTTATACTTCCATCTGGCACCGTGATAACCAGCGCTGAGCGAAAGTCTTTGTGATCTTTTTTTTTTCTGTGTGAATTCAATTGTACCCATGAACAGATATCGATCCAGGACAGGAGCATGTACCCATGCCCCCCTGCGATTTTCTATTCCAATATTTTTTGTTGAATCATTTTTCTTAACTAGTTCAAAATAATTAACACATATTGATCGCACTACATTGCAAAAAATATTCCCACTATGAATACACATTTTTTAAATTTCAATTCAACATTTCTTAAAATTTAGGTTTCACGTAATTATAGACAATCAGTTCATTATAAATAAAATTAACAGTTCATAAACCGTTTATTTCACAAATAATCTTGAAAATACACAACGTTTCGGAGCCTTATTGTGTCTCCATCATCAGGTAAATAATGTATAGCTAAACTTTTAAAATAAAAAACATAACAATTAAAAACTGAGTGAATAAAAATACAAAAAGTTTTAAACATGAAGAAAATATGTTAATTATGTAAGCAGAAAGCATTCAGATTAGAAAGGTTACCATATTAATTTATAAGTGGAGTGAATTAAAATTCAGATTATGAGGCATAATGTTGATAAATGACATTTCTGTTGTAATAGTATTACGTAAATGACCATCCACATACTGGGGCTCTGAAACAGTGCAAGTGAACTTTCTGAAACTTTCACGGTTCTTTGTGAAGTAAACTATGTTTATGAACTGCTAATTTTATTTCTTATTCACTGATTGTCTATAATTAAGTGGAATCTGATTAAAGAAAGCTATCGTAGGCAATCAATAACATTGTTAATACATTTCTAATAATTATTTGAGAAAAAATGGAAGACGTTTCGAACTGAAATTGTGCCTGCGCCTGCGAAATGAAACTGCCCCCCAAACACTTTCTGAATCCGCCTCTTCCCAGGAGCGCCATTGATTTCGCCAAAAATAAATCCTTTGGAATAAGAACCTCCGACCTTGTGCGTACAAGGAAGAAGGGTTCTGCGAGGCAGCCGGGGTGAGCGTTGTCTGTGGCGATGGCAAGTCGTCTGCAGCTGTGCGTCACGCGAATTGTCAACTTGAACAAGATGCTGCGTGCGTGTGCGAGGACGTCAGGCGAGGTCGCCTTGCAGATCGTCAACGCGAAAAGCGAGACATCGCACGTATTATGCCGACGGAGTAACGTACAAGTATATTACTATCCTCTCTACATTACACTCTAAGGAAGATTAGGTTACACCGTTATATACCCCCGCAAGTGAGCTTCTGCTGGAAAGAAAATAATCGCCCAGCCCTGTATCAAAAAGATTTAAGACGAAAGAATAAAAATTTGCAAATTTTGTTTTAGTAAAGTGTAAACGCATAGGCAACCCACCACCTATTACTCTGCAAACACACTTTACCATCGCGTATAACTCGAAAGCGATGTGTCTTAGACCCTTATAAGCAGATTTTCGAGTCCCGTATAAAACACGACTCATGTTTCTTACGCCGGAAATTACAATATGAAGCTTAGACGTTTTATTACATTTTCGAGCATGCTCCCATACATATTGACAGAAAAGGATTGTTTAGAAAACTGATCTAGCTCATTGTCAGAATCATTCGATGTTGGGTGTCATTTTTAAAACATTGATTTACAAAGTGTGGTATGTGAGCGTTATTCCAACTTATTATTATTACATTATTATTATTATTATTAATCTTCAAGGATGAGTATCTCCTGAACCTGATCCGGCACCTGGTGCCCATTGTGCTCTTGGTATTCTTACATCTCTCTCCCTTACTAGTCCCTCTTGTGATTCTAAAGCTGGTAAACTGATATTCGCACCATTTCTTACAGTATATTTATTTGAGGCGCGCGGTTGTAGTAATTTGCTAAATAATTTCTTCAATTCACAGTTTTTCGTTGTTGTTTTTTCGTTTCTTTCCGAAAAAATATAATTTTTTCTTCGCCACGCTTAGAATTAGCCTCAGTTTCATCTCCCTAAATGAACGACCTTTTGAACGTTATTTAAGACGAGAAATCAAGAATCTGTTGTGCAGAATTGAAGTGTTTCTGAGCAAAATTACATTAGAGACATTTGTGCATCTAATTGAGGAGAAAACTGTGGTGAATTGGATTCCCGTAGAAAGTGTTTTTGTAGGTTTTCATATGGTCGCAGTGTATATGACACCGTCACTTTATGTGCATTTCCAAGTCTTGATGAGCTGTTGTAAGCTCGGGAGATCATTAGCTACATTTGGTGAACGAAAGCACTGCAATTCCTGGTAACGAGTGCACTGCAATTCCGACGACTGCCTGGCGGGCTATGGTCCTGACGACGTAAAATCGGGCGCTCGCAGGATCGGGTGCGATACAGAGCTGGTAGTTGTACCCTAATTTCGTCAAGTCATTTTGCAGCTTTTTCGTTTCCGCTACAAAACAGTATACGCTTTCCTTCACTAATTGTTAGAAATATCCTCAGCTGTACAACTGACTATAATCACAACCTTCGGTAAGTTCTCTAAGTAAATATAGATAGATAAATACAAAGTGGTTAGAAGTGTAGGTTTTTTTCGAAAATATTCCATAACTACTTCGGTGACGAGAACCTCTTCAGTTATGTTTGCTTTGATTGCTGTTCTTATGTTGGTTGCTTAGTAAAGACTTTTTTTGTAGATGTCACTCTCGTAGATACCGCATTGTAGTAAACATTTAAAAAGTATTACATTTACATTTTAAAAGTCGTGTTAAAATGAAAAAAATCTGTACTTGTGCCGGGACGAGAATAATGCTTGTATCGTCTCCCAGAAAGTATGGCATGTGAGGCCCCTACGTAACCCGCCCACCTCTGTAAATATCAACCGATGATATAACTGATGCAATCCTCTTCACTTGAGCAAATCATTATCCTTTCGCAGTTGACGGAAATCCTGGGCGGTATTTGGTGTGTCTGCTGTCGTCGTGTGAAAATATGATTACACCTGAGCACATTTGGCGAGTGTTCGGAATTGAATGAAGTTGCAGATGTGTTGCCTTTGTAGTTCCAATCTCAGTCGAAGAAAAAATATTAACACAAACGTTAATTAAAAAAGTATGAAGTAATAAATTAAATTAAATCACAATTACATGAATTATAACACATTCACAGTTAAGAATTTGGAGAAGAGAACAATTATTTTTTATTCAATATTTTATAGACATTAGCATTTATGCCCTTCTTAAGTCAACAATGACGGATTGGAATTGATTTACCCTTTTTTGTGCATACAGAAACAATTTTCAAATGTATATTTCGGTCCATAAATAGTCATTAGGTTGTCTTTATAGTAAATAGTCTTTTCTCCATCGAGACGTGTGCATTTTTCCTGTTGTGAGAGCCGTGCCGTGCTAAGCTCTAATATCTTTGGAGAAACATCTGTGGAGTGCAGAGCACCCACGCTTGAACGAGTGAAGTTTGCAGTTGGAGTTCGTGAAATGCTGCCCACGCACAGGCTTATTTGTAGGTCGAAACTGGCGATGGCCCTACAATACTTTGCTCAAAATAAAAACTGTTTCCAAACACAGTTTTTGCCACTTTCCTTTCTTTGGAGTGGCCTGGGAGTTTGGACAAGTCCTTGCATAGATTTTGCGGAACAAATCCCAGAGCTACGATGATTATAGCGACAACCTGTGTTGTTACACTTCACTCCGGCTGTTTTCGCTTTCCAAACTCTTGTATTTAAGACTATTTTGTAGTTTAAAACTATTCTTTTATTAATAAATTTAATAGTAATCAATCCGAGTGATTCAATGAAGCTCGTATTTCATTCAATGTAATATGTGAAATACGTTTTAAGAAACGTATTTCATTCAATTCAATTCAATACACCTTTAAACCTCGAATAACTCAGAATCGAAATATTAAGAACTTACTACACACATTTCCATTACTTTATGAGATAAATCATGAAAGTCAATTATCTTGTGATACAAGCTAGGCCTTGCGTTCCACATCTTTGCTATGATCTACACGGCAATCCGGAAGTTTCAAAATGGTTCAAAATCTAAGGAGAGATTTGGCCGAGTTTCCTTGCTAATAGACAGCATTTAAATACATATATTGCATACAGATCAGATGATGAGCAAACATCTGCCCAAAATTCTTGTTTATACTTTTTGAGCGAACGTCCACATAACAATAATAATAATAATAATAATAATAATAATAATAATAATAATAATAATAATAATAATAAAGTTAGCCAAAATTATTTCTTTTATACAATATGTAGTTAAATGCAGCCCTTGAAGCATCTATACAGCATTGGTAAAATATTGAGAACGCGACATTATGAATAAGCGGTTCTCAAACTTTTTCTGGATGATAAATGCTGCATTTGTCAAAAACAATAGAAAAACAAATGATAGTGTCTCAGCTTGCCCAAAAATAGCAAAGTTCGGATACTTGAAAAGGCATCGTAGAGTTTGTGATGATCTGTATTATAGTTACGAGTGCATACTCAAAGTGATACGAACACTCATTAAAACCTGTGACGTCTGTTGAACTTTATACAGCTCACAAATATACGAGGCTCACAAATCCTTACTAATCCACGGTAGCAAACTAACTGGATATTATTGTTATTGATATTTTAATGTTATTATTATTAATAATATTACTATAATTCGAGATTAGGAGAAAGAATTATGACTACTTGCAAAGTTGCTGTACCATGCCATGAACAATGTAACTGAGGAGGCAGAGAAACATTTAAATTGCAGATTATGGCTACTTGCACAAGTTGCTGTACCATGCCATGAACAATGTAACTGAGGAGGCAGAGAAACATTTAAATTGCAGACAGACACAGACGGACAGAGACAGGAGGACAGACACAGGCGGATAGACACAGGCGGACAGACACAGGCGGATAGACACAGACGGACAGACACAGACGGACAGACACATTCGGACAGACAGACGGACAGACACACACAGACGGACACAGACGGACAGACACAGACGGACAGACACAGACGGACAGACACAGACGGACAGACACAGACGGACAGACACAGACGGACAGACACAGACGGACAGACACAGGCGGACAGACACAGACGGACAGACACAGACGGACAGACACAGACGGACAGACACAGACGGACAGACACAGACGGACAGACACAGACGGACAGACACAGACGGACAGACACAGACGGACAGACACAGACGGACAGACACAGACGGACAGACACAGACGGACAGACACAGACGGACAGACACAGACGGACAGACGCAGACGGACAGACGCAGACGGACAGACGCAGACGGACAGACGCAGACGGACAGACACAGACGGACAGACACAGACGGACAGACACAGACGGACAGACACAGACGGACAGACACAGACGGACCGACACAGACGGACCGACACAGACGGACAGACACAGACGGACAGACACAGACGGACAGACACAGACGGACAGACACAGACGGACAGACACAGACGGACAGACACAGACGGACAGACGACACAGACACAGACGGACAGACACAGACGGACAGACACAGACGGACAGACACAGACGGACAGACGCAAGCCAACGTGCAGGTCGGCGCCGAATTTCAAATTTTTTTGAGCGAGGAATACTGCTATCCCACGTAATATAACAAGTACTTCTCTTACGGGTCTAATGATCTAAATAGTTGCTACTCTCTGAAACAATACTCACTAATTCGCAGGTTTCTTGGATTGATTGATTTTTAGTGATTCCGGGCGCAACTACTGAGGTCATTAGTGTCGTAAGTGTAGTGCATTTTTGTCATCTGGAGGTGGCGGTGATCTTCCCCCACTGGATGGCCAGATCCGGCACCGACCTACCGCTGACTAGTGGGGTTTCCACAACCAGGTATCTCCCACCAGCGGGGCATCGCCCCAGCCGGGACTAGTTGTAAGTCCCCGACCGGTCTCCCGGCACATGTGGTAGTGTAGTGCATGTTGTGTAAATATGTGTGTGTATGTGTGTGTAAGGGGTGAGGATGACACAAGGAAGTGGAAGGAAAGATCACGCGCGGTCCGTGGCCCGTTTGTTAGGGTACTACTTCGGCATTCACTTGGTGTTGATTGGAAAAAAACACGGAAAACTACCGATCAGGGCAGCCGGCCGCTAGAATTTTCCTCCATACAGAGACTGAATTCGACCTAGCTGAAAAGCTAGTGCCGAAATCCCAGCCGCCGTGGGAACTCGAACCTAGGACCTCCCGGACAGAGGCACTGCAGTGACATCAGTTGATGCACTAAGACACCGCAGCCCCTTTCTTGGAATTTTGCTTCGTTTCCATGAATGAATATCGAACATTTGTGCAACTAGAGTTTGTAATTTTGTTTCTGAAAAACTTGTTAACAATTGTAAAATAAATTATAATAGCGCAAAATAAAGCACAAAAGCGTAATGCATTTTTACAAACCGATTTTGGTTATTATCTAATTGTTATGACTTTGTATAATGCGCAATTATATACGTTATGATTCTGTTATATACTGAATTATTATAAAATATTTGAAAGAGATGCGCGAAACTAGTTCAGAGGTTTAGATTGTTGCATAATGTATAACGAGAAGTTGATAATAGTGTTCTTGTTCTACATTGGAAACTAAGCTACCGAATTGCAAGCTTCGAATGTTTTAATATGTACATTTACTCACTTTTTGATACTGTCATAGGTTATGAAAAAAGGTTTTATAATATCGACTCAACTTAAAGTGTCCGTTGATCTGATTTTCTTTCAAAGGCCATTACTTTTTCTTAACTTTTTTTATACAAGTTCCCCGGTTTAACTCGTTATATAAGTTCCCCTGATTAACTTCTTGTAAGCCTCTCTTCATTAATCTAGGAATTTTACCATTACCTTGTCTGTTGATTTACGAATCACTGTTTTCTGTCAAAAATGACTTGCTTAAGAGCGGGAATATATTTTCAAAAAAGGCCGATGTCTATTACTATAATACTCGACGTAGAAATAATATTCATCAGGTGACAGTATCAACAGCTCATTACAAAAAATTCACATACAATACATATACATTATTTTACAACACTTTGCCAGATGACATTAAACGATTAAATTCGATAGAAAAGTTTTAATCCTAAGTCAAATCGTTTCTGCTGCATAACTACGAATACTACTCGTATTTCTATACTATTAGAGACTATAATGAGCATCACAAGGAAAGTAACATTAATTTTAACAGTGATATTTAATGTTTTTTGCCATTTGGACTGTATAATTCTAAACAATATGTAACAAGTATCGCAGCTTCTGGGTCAATGACCCCCATCTCGATCAGGTTTTTCGTCCAGTTTCCCTGATCCATTGAACAAATGCTGAGATGGCCCCTGTTTTGCTTGTGGACATAAATGTAACTTCATTATCTGTGCACGACTTCTAGAATTCAGTGGGAAATATATTTATTCAAATTATCGTTTCCATGTTGTCGCGACAGGAAGTATTATTCCTTGACGAAGGACATCATGGATAAGAGCCCAAAATTTATTGCTTATTTATCCTTCAAAATAGATTTTATTACATGAGAGTTTATTATTATTATTATTATTATTATTATTATTATTATTATTATTATTAATTCAAAATTCAAGTAGTATATGACTTGGTGTAGGGATCACAGAATTTTGAAAACGTGCATAGAATTCACTTCTCCCCATAACACGTCATACAGTTTTAACTCTTTTTGACGTAAAATAAATAAAAATAAATAAACTGGAAGTAACTCCATTTTCTGTTTGGTCCGCTCATTATTGCCCAATTATTTGTTACTTCTATTGCCATTAGGAAAGTACTGTCATAAATAATTATTTTTTATTTACTTGCATCTTTAGTTAATTGCAAATTTTTGGTAAATCTAAGCCTCGCGAATATACTGGTGGTATTAATAATGAAAAACTAGCAATTCTACAATGTAATTTTATTTTCCTCTGGTATGAAACATCGTTCTGTGATAATTATGTCGAAGCAAGCAAAATATTTTGAAGTCGCAAAATATCTACTTCCCGCCCACGTGGAATCTCAAACTTTATGGAACCTGAGTGAAGAAGTTGTGATTTAAAAATGGACCAAATGCAATGCCCCCATACAATAACTGTACCTGGAAAGGTCGCCGTTTTTTGATTTGGAAGTGCCAAAAGATACAAAATCAGCAAGTAACTGTAACGTTTTATCACGCCCAACAAAAACGTTAATTTATTTCCTGTAATCAATGAATTTTAGTCGAAAAAAGTGTTTTCTTCATTAAAATGACCGTGTTCACTTATTGCTCCAAAAAAGCTCTGTCGATAAAATGTACATTATCTTATAACTTATTGTTTATCAGCTGGAAGCAAGGTGATTGGTGTGAGGGACTAGTTTATACTCAGCGGCAAGTAATGCCCACGAGTACTTCAACAGTTCAAAACCTACACTACGTAGTTAACTTCCGAACACCGTTAAAAATAGATTGTAGATTTTTAACATTTAAATCAATATTGAATCAACATTTAAATTAATATATGAATTTTCCTTACTAAAGAACGTGGCTCCAAGAAATTACAAACCATGTGCTGAAGAGTACAGTTTCTGAACATGCAGAACTACTAAACACACACATACACAAATTAAAAACATAAAAATATACGTTAACACAAAATTTTTAATTCAAGCACGCATTATTTCAACTTTCCAAATATACCAAAAACCTAACATTGTCCTATTGACGTCTTTATTCAAAGGCATAAAATGCCTTTATGCGATTATTCCTCATTCGCAACTCTTAATTTGATTGTCTGAATGCCTTTAAGAACCATTACTGTCTTGTTTGTTTGTTTTTTGAAAGAACGTGACTGCAATTGTTTCACATGTTTTTAATGAAAATCGGACTTACACAATATCAGCGCACTTTGCTCTATTCGAGCTAAAACGGTTTGTATGACTCGCAATTTTTAAGGATATAAAGATTTTCGTTTTCTAGTCTCATAAACTATTACGTTAGATATTGCAGAGTTCAATAAAACCTTTTCTATATTTTGTGTTAATGCAGTTTTAACACACAAGTTTTACGAATACTTTTCTTCATATTGACGAAACGTATAATTTCACACTACACTAAACTATTATTGACAGCAAATTTCACCTACTAGTATTAATTCTTTTAATTTAATGTCTTGCTAAAACTCTAATATTCAAGCTATTATCCTGTGAAGGTGCTCAACGATTTTCTTTGTACAGTCATTAATACAACATTCACCTGATCTGAAGACTCGATGGACGCACGGTCATCGGCAACGTCAGTCACAGTGGAAGGCTTCGTGACAAGTTGTTGAACAGCCGAAGACCAGTCGATGACTGTGAGTGCGAAGTGTTTTGTCAACGGTGACGTCGCGACGCGAGCAGCGAAGGGGAACCAGCCTAATGTACCGTTGTGATCCATTGATAGTGTCGTACGAAGGCGGACATTATTTGCGGAAAGGTTAGGTCTTTTCCTTGGGGAAGACGGGTTCGGCTCGGCTAAAAAAGGATTTCCCCAAGTGAATGTTTTCGAAGAAAGCGGAGGCCCATTTGCCGGAGGCGCAAGGACTTGGAGCAGAGCTCCACACGTAGAGCCGAATGACTGATTGATTGGTTGGTTGGTTGGTTGATTAGTGATTCAGGGCGCGCCAACTGCTCAGGTCATTAGTTCCGTTAGTGTGGTGCATGTGTTTTCCTCGAGAGGTTGCAGTGATCTGCTCCCGCTGGATGATGAGGTCCGGCGCCGACCTACCGTTGGCTAACGGGGATTCCCCAATCAGGTATCTCCCACCAGCGGGGCACCGCCAAAACCGGATCAAGCTTATTGTTATTTCCGGGCACCTCAACTGCCAAGGTCATTAGTTCCGTAAGTGTAGAGCATGTTTTCTATCGCGGATGGTGGCGATGATCTTTCCCCAACTTTTTTCTTTACTTTTTTTAGAGCAAAGACCGCTTAAAAAATGGTGCAGATCTAATTTTCAAAAATTTTTTAAAATAAAGCGAGAAAGTATATGCTGTTGTTTTAACTCTAATATGTCTCAGCCACTTCCTAGCTATGCATCGGAACCTGAATTACCAGTGCCACTCGAGGGACATTCCTAATGTCTCCGCACTCCGATTATTCCATAAGCTACCTCGGCCTTGATCCTTTACGTTTTTCCCAGTGGTGTTCGCTCGCCACAACTCGCCATCATTCTGGGTGAAGGGATCCAGTTCCTCAGTTATATCCAGAGATTATGGAAGGATTACTGTGTCTGTGTAGTACAAGAGTGTCTGGAATGCCCCCGCTCCCCCCGCCGCGGACACAAATTAAAGCACTCTGACTTACGCGGGTTTCGAACTCACACCCTTAGTGTCCACGATTCTACCACCCCAAGCTACTAACTCGCGAATCACATCACCGAAGAATTTGTATGCTTTGCGGTTTTGTAACATTAATAAAACAATTGATACTGAATTAATACTGAAACTGTCGATTTGGGGGAATTTACGGCGCATAAAGTGTTTGTGGCATAAAATCTACGATTTTCAATGACTTACTCTCCATTATTTTCCTTAGCAACAATGCAAAGTTAATTGAGTAATAAAATCTATAAATATGGCATTTAGTAATCAAGTTTTCTCAAAATTAACTTTACAAAAAAGATGTAGAACATAATATTTACAGCATGATTAATTCAATGGTTTAGTTTATTTTATGTGATATTTATATTGAGGAAATTGTATTTAATCAAAGTATTTTTTTTCATATTTTCTCAATTTTCTGTCCTCTAATAAAGAATGGAAATATGACTAAGAATATCACGAGCAAAACTTCTTTTATTTTTACATTTTCTTTGAAAAAATTGAAGCCATTTTTGAGTAAATGTCGTTTGAGTGTGTCTGCAAATACGTAATTTTGATCTCATTATCGCTGAAACATGACAAATCTGACTTGTGATTGTCTATTCGTGAAATTACGTCAGTAGAACTATTATGTATCTTTGTACGAGATTCAAAGAGACACTTTGTCGGAAGATACAAAGGATATAAAGGAATACCTTCTCTGCCCATCTGAAGTTTTCATCTCACGCAAGAATATCGTTTGAATGGTATTTCAGAAAACACTTCACGAATTAACAAGCATATACTTGTATTTGTAATCTTGATCCTCTTACCATTAGACGTCTGACCTCAATGTCGGTACATTTTGACATTAAGATTACTTACCTAGAATATTCATAATAGATATGTTAGTCCCTAAACGGTACATGCAATATAAAACATTGCTTGAATTAACACTTTTCTTTTGGCCTCTATTTTTGAGTTCATGTTGGGTGCAATAATTCCAAGTCAAGACACTCTAAGAATACAATAGATAACAATCTTTTGTTAGCAATAACATCAGCTGTAGATTCTATTTTTATTACAGTTTTAGTTGCCTCTAAATGGTCATTTTTGTATTTTTAATTGCAAGTAATGACGTGTGGATTCAAGATTGCATACGTTACAAATTCTAGTTCTTAAAAGTGATCAACACAAGTCGACATTCCTTCAGCAGTTCTCCTTACGTAATGTCGTGAAGGCCCGATGAGTAAAGATGGAGGCTATTAGAAGCCTGCACTACAGAAAGAGCTCCTCCAGACGCTACAAGAGGAGAATCTGCTCGATAGTTCTGTTGTGACTCCCCCCCTTATTCACCTGTAGCAGTGCTGGGCTCTCTTGTGTCTGCCTTCAGATTATTCGCACTGCGCGCGCGTGTTGCTCTCGAGGTTGGCCCGGCGCTGAGTCTCCACGAAAATATTCTTCAGCCACTTCGTCTCTTCTTGATGGCGGTTAACGTACATCTACCTCGACTTACGTCTACCTACTGTTTGCTCTGCGCGCACGCAGGCAGGAGGCGAGTCTACTTCTACTGGACGTCCCAGGCGGTGGATCTTCATCCGTAAGAGTAGATTCCGCGCAGTAGACTTTTCTTCGGTGATGTTCAACCCTCTGCTTAACTCGCGTCCCACCCTCCTAATTAGTAACCGACTTTCTTCCCTGTAGTTTGTTCGTTCTGCGTGGTGTAGGAAAGAAGGAAGTCGTCGGCTACTGGAAGCCCGTCTGGTGCTGGAAGTTCATTACAAACTCTTACAATCACTGTAGATCCTTCATAATGGGACTCAACCTACAAAAACTTGAATTGTCTTCCTACAATCCAGAAACAGTTACTTCGTTCACCGCAGGTGGAGGCAGGCTGTGTGCTAGCAGCCATTCGAGCCACGTTCGCCGTTGATACCATCCCCACACAACCGGGCACAACGTACAACCAACCCCTGCTTATCCGTGCTGACCTCTTTGTTCCAACCCCCTGCATTTCATTCGTGTGTCGACGACTACTCTGCGCGCCTGGCGCTACATCTTCAGGAAGACCTCTCCAAGACGCATCAGATCTTCCTTGAAATGATCAAACTCACATCAAGATAAAGTCGTTTACCTCCATTCTCTAGTTAATTTTTAACTTCTTTCCGCGTAATCCGTTCGTATTTCGTGGGCTGGCGTCTACTCGAAGCCCGCCCTACGCTGGATCTTCAGGAGGAGTTGCTCGAGGCGCATCAGATGTTTCTTGAAATTAAAAAACGCATGACAAGCTCAAGTAACTTTCCTCCATTCTCTAGGCAGCTTGGGTCTTGAGGAAGAGGTCCTGCTGGATGGCGGCGCGCAGGTGCCTGCCTGCTACTCGAAGCGCGGCTGGAGCTGCCCCTTGAGGAAGAGCTCCTCGAGGCGCAGCAGGTCCTGCTCGATGGCGGCGCGCAGGTGTGCCGAGATGCCGAGGCGGCGGCACGAGTGCGCGTGCAGGAAGGAGAAGGCGCGCCGGCAACCGCAGGGGCGCAGGCGCTGGCGCAGCACCCACTCGCGCAGCCACTGCGCCCCGTCCAGCGAGTGCTGCAGCTCCTTCCGCGCCCACACCGGCGACCGCGCGCGCCTGCACGCCCACCCCACAACAACAGCAATAACATGTCTGGCAACTGAGTAAGGGTGAAATAGTGCCAATAATCATCTCAGTCACAGGAGTGGAGACGGGCCGATTTTCTTCAGGTCTTACAAAAATAGAATATCAAAAGGAATCAGCATAACCATCCACAAAACTTTAATCCTACAGACTTGCCATAGTGTGAGAAAATTCTTAAAATGAACGACGGACACAGATGAATTTCTTCTCTGTCTTTCCTCAGATCTGTCATTGCCATTTGCATTTGTCAGAGCTTAAGTCGTATGAATAGATGAATGGTTCTCAATGCTTACTGAGAAAAACAGAAAAATACAGAAAAACTTTAATAATAATAATAATAATAATAATTATTATTATAACAACAATAATGGCATTGCCAGTCCGGATAGCCGAGAGCGCTAAGGCAGTTGTGCCGTTGCGATCTCGGACGGAAGGATCGCGGGTCCGAGTCCCGCCTCGGGCATGGGTGTGTTTGTGAATGTCTGTTTGTGTGTGCCGTCCATTCATCCTTCATTACCATCATCATTCCATCTTCCATTCCCCCAGGGGCAAACAACCTTGTGGTATAAAAATCGGATTCAGCCTAATGCTGATACCCCTGATTTGTTACAGGCAAGACTTGCAACGTGATAAAATGATACTGAGCTCGTGCAAGTGCATGTGCTGCGTGGTTCAAGATGGCCTATTCGCGAGCAATAATAATAATAATAATAATAATAATAATAATAATAATAATAATAATAATAATAATAATAATAATAATAGATTCATTATTTATCCGCGCGCCACCTGTTCACTTGTCTAGCTATACCATCTCGAAGTCCAGATCATATAGAAAGGCATGCAGTCTTTGAAACAAAGTTAACGGCCACAGGAAAGAAACTCGAATGCTTCACCGCCAAGCGGATTCGCCAGAACTGCAGTTCCGCTGCAACGAGCTCCAAATCAGCAGATGCATGCTGCTTCAAGCACCCTCATCCCGACAATGGGTGAATACGAGAGAGACGACTTATCAAGTACTGGGGGGGGAACTGATGCCGGCAACTACCAACTTTCAACATGTATCACAAAGATATACAACTTCTTCCCATCCATAATAGCAGTCGAAATACAAAACGACTTTGATGTCGATCTGCTGTCAGAAGAACAAAAAGCCGGCTTAGGGGCTCAGGGCATCAACTTACGTCACTGAAGTGTCTCAGACCCGGTCGTCCTAAGGTTCAGGTCCGACGGTAGCAGGATTTTCGACAGTAGTTAGATAACTAGATCGAATTCAGCCCGTCTAGAGGCAAATTCTTCCGGCTGGCTGCTCTATTCGGTAGTTTTCTGAGGTCTCTCCGATAATTAATCACCAGGGGAATGCCGGAGCCTTACCCTATTAAACCACGAATTGCGCGCGATTGTCCCTTCCTATTCCCTACCTTATCCTCAACCCTGACTTACACCCACCTTACGTCCATGAGACTACTACACATGTCAGGAGACCAGTCGGGAGCACCGCCATCTTCTGGGGGTAACAACACTACACTCACTAGTACGTTTCACTAGGACTTTGTAATGACTGGAGAAAGTAATGCACCAGGACCCAAGAAATAATCAATCAAGAACCAAAATACAATCACAAATGATCCAGAGGATAAATAGTGGTGCTACAACGGCACACACTTTTTCGCGTTATTTCTACCTTTTGCAATGTTCGCAAGTTAATAAAGTTTAACAAAAAATAGATCTGCGCTCATGTTTTAAGCGGACCGTATTCTATCCAGAAAAACTTAAAGAATAATTTGGAGCCTGTTTTGAGATTTTTGGTAAATTACATAATCTTTAATCAGAAATTACTCGAAAACTACTCGTTTATTCAAGAAATTTTTCTTGACATTTTTTAAAGATCTAATATTTTAGAACAGATTTAATTTAATGAAAAATATTTATCCTTAGTATTGTTCATTTGCAATGTTGCAAATTTTTTCAATTTTTCGAAATTACAGTTTGCCGAAAATAGGGCCAGCACCATTTTTTACCGATCTTAGATTCATACGAAAAAAAATTAGAGAAAAAATTTTGGAGCTAATTTTGAGAGAAAATATTTAAAAATTGCATGAATTTCACTCAAAATTACCCGAAATGTATTCAGTTTACAAAAAATGCTGCCTAAGATGTGAGGAAGGCGGAAAAATATTAACGTATTACCTCGAATAGAAATTTTTATTGCATCTGGCAGTTAGCAATAAGTATTGCAGTATTTACCATCCGGAAGTAAGCAAACAGGACATGCTTTGAGGATATCTGGGAATCTCGACAAAGCCACAATAAATATGGAAGTTCTTCACCGAGGAGAAATTCCGTACCTATATCATTGACATTATTTGTTAGTAGCAGACCCGGCAATTCTTTACTATAGCTGTGAATTATATCAAAAATCAAAATTTCGAATAATGTGCACCGTTAGCAGTTGGTTAAGACTTCCTGCCTTCTAGATCCCAACTTAAATGTTATTCGATATTATGAGTCGAAGCGAAACGTGTTGTTCAAAAACATATCCATAGATCGCGCACTTCAAGTAAGGTCCTCTTGGAGCGGCATAGAGCCCACATAGTCTATTAACTTTGCAAAAACAACGCCCACACACATCCGATTTAATTCAAATCACTCTTTATATAGTGACATCTTTATATAGATACTCAAAAGAACAGTGTGAAAATTTCGGCGAAATAGATCTAGTTGTTTTGGGGTTTATAAGCGACAGACATGCACATTCCCTTTTATTTATACATAGATTGTTGGATTAACCCAACTCATGTAATATTATTTTATCAATATCCAAAGTTCATTTTTGTGTTTCTAATTAGTTTTGTGCAATGTACATAACTAATCGAACAGTACATCACCGTTCACTCAAAGATTCCTGGAAAGTCTTGCAAACGAGGCATTCGCAGCTAGCGTTGCAGCTTTCCACCTCTCCCATCTCCTCCGAAATATACTCCAACGACGGATTATTGTCCATGATGTAGAAGTTGACAGGGTGATTTACGAATGAACACGAGTAATTTAGGTTTTCCAGGAAACGTAGTAATTATTGAAGTGTAATTATCCCTAATTGTTGCAAAAATGCTGATTTTATTATCCTCACACTAATACTACAGTTAAGTGCGCACCGCACCACATCATACTAAACTGTGCTAATACATTCAAAAAACTTGTTATTGTGAGGGTCGTTATCAGTATGTTCTACTGATTTAATGTTAACTAATGCATGCATCATGTGTCAACAAAGTTTGCAAGTTCTGCAAAATTGCATATTTTTCTTCATATTGAGGCACCTCAAATTTGTACGACCTTTCTGACCAAAAAGCGCCTGTACAGAAATCTGATTTGACTGATTCCGCTGCGATAGAAAAAGCAAAACAATATTGTATCGTGGGATTCAAGACCAAACTAAAAAATCAAGTAATGAGTGAAACACATTCAATTCAGTAATCAGTGAAAAGAAATAACTACTAAATTGTGATTAAATACACTGCATTAAAACATGAAAACAATATTTTAAAATATCAAAAATTGAATTTTAATTCAAGTTTATTTCCTAGTAGCAGTACAGTTTCTTATTTTATATATTAAGCTAGAAAATAAAGCTTTAGTAAGATCATGTAGTAAAATAGAAGTCAATAATGTTTTATAATACACCGTATTTTAGTATAACATAAATGAAAATGCAATGTATCTAAAATAGCTGCTAAAGCTAAAACGCAAAAAATATAGAATATAAACTAAAATGTGAGTTTTCTGTACTATTTATTGAGGTCTCCAGTTATAAAACTAAATAGGCTTTTATTGGGTGATTTAACCTAATTTATCGTTGGTGGGTTTAATGTCTGATCCTTCCGAATATGCATTCTCTACACTTAAGGAGCGTACAATTAGTGTCTGGTAAATAGAAAAGGTCACACAAAAGTTTAGATTAAAAGTTATTAAGAAATTGTGAAAATGCATCGACTGTTGTTCCATCCTTTATATGAGACTCATTATTCAAAATAAAGTGCATAGTTTCCTCAACAAATAATACTAGAAGTTCTGACAATTCATTTGTAAAAATAAAATAATATTGAAACCTTCAAAAGTAGCAGGCACACAAAAAATGTTGTCAGACACAAAGAATTGGTACATATTTATCTATGAATGTCGACGCGCAGAATCCGAATCTGAGGTCAGTATTCCGCCACCATTCTCCAGTTGTTTTTAAATCGCGAAAAACGATCATGAAATTGTATTTTTTTTCGGGAGTTGTTGTCAGTCTTGATACAGGTTTCTGTATGTATTTCGACGCGCTGACTCCGAATCTGAAGCCAGAATTGCACCACCACCCTCCATTGTCAATCGCATAAAACCACTCTCAAATTTACAATCAACTACTTCACGGTGGTGTTTTGCGATTTTAAAAAAATGGAGGGTGGGGACGCAGTTATGACTCCAGATTCGGATTCAGCCCGTCAAAATACATAGTCAAGTCGTTGGGTCTGCTGGTTTGTGTGTGTGTGTGTTTTGTGCGTCCCTGTGTAATCTTCATTAGGGATCATTTAATACTGTAATCGTTTCTGTAAACAATTTCTTTATCAGCTTGACAATATTATTATGCAGCATGAAACAAGTTTCCGCGATTATGTTTATTTTCGTATTCAGTCTACTGAGAAAATAAATCTTTAAACTTTCAATTTTGGCTCAATTTTCTCGAATTACATTGTAAGAGTAATTTGCTCCAAACGAATGACAGATGTGTCAAAATTGTAAGTGACGTAATAATGCGTTAGGAGCAAAACTGGTTCTTCGCACACGCGAGTCGTGTTTTTCGCCCGAAAGATAAACTAGCATGTGAGCACGACTCACCTCGCGTACGTTTTTGCGTTTAATACTATTTTAACACACCGCATGCAATAGATGTTTCACACACGTTTCGCGATGTTTCACGCACTCTATGTAGTTTTTCGCGTACTATTAGTTACAAAATAAAAACACGAAAAAAAGCACGAAAAACCATCTTTTGCAGAGGGCATGTTCAATAAAGCTTGATCGTCAGAAAACACTTTCGTTGTATCCATTCAAATCTTGGCATAGACCTTATGTAGCATTGCATAAAATTTTCTGTAGTATGTAAACAAGAAAGAAAATACACGTAAATATTTTCTCAAAAACAACTGAGAATTTTATCTTTTTTTACTCGTAGAGAATGTTAGCTTAATAATATGCCACAGGTTTGATTTTTATTATAACCTTTAATATTTTGAAAACTGTAAATACGAATCTTGCACGCTTCTTTTTCTAAAGTTTTCACGGGATTTCTGAAGAATTTGTAGGCTATACGTTGATATATTAATGTTATGAATTTTTAACGATGAGTGAGCAGTTGGTCTGTGAAGTAAATCTAAGTAGCTTGCACAAACATGTGCAAAATATATAAATTAATTAATTATGTAAATCAAAGCATTAGTAGTGTTCTAAAAACTAAATGTACAAATGTTCAATTAAACGCACACAAGCAAATGCCAAAAATTAGTGTACGGCACATTATCATAGTATCTATGTGGCTTGAAATTCGCGCTGATTCCCATAGTTCAACGCATTGATCAACTTTAATTGTGTAAGTGTTAAAAAAGAGGACGCTCACTATTGAAAATAACACTGAAATTGCAGCATATTGAATAGTATTAAGGTCGATGTATCGAAAATGTTAGTAAGTGATGAATCAATCTTTATTTAGTATCCTAATTCGTTCTTGCAAGACCTGAGTGTCCCTGCAGCGCGCTCCCCTACTCAGCGGCGGAACCAAGCAACTTTTTCTCACTTTCCCGGAGTCAACCCGAAGGTACGGCGTCCATGTTTCTTCCACCGCTCATTACGTCCACATCTGCTGCCGTCGTCCAATTTTACCAAGTGCCAAGTTTTGATCACTGCACCCAAATATCATAGAAGATGGATGGTAAAGAACTCAAAACCGTAAGTTTGGCGTTAATTGAGTTGATCGAATGTACAAGTGGTTGTGAAAAGAAAATGTAAAACTAGACACCCCGAAACTATTCACATTACGATGTGCACCTGTCTACGCTTAGTGTCGAGAAGTTTAACAATGTTATAGCAATATTTGATACGTGATATTTAATGAAGTCTTCGGCTTTCGCAGCCAGTCTTGCGAGTACTCTGGGCTGACCGGGTGTCGCCGCGTCGAAGGAGCTGTGATGCTGATCTCTGGCCCAGCCCTGGCGAGAACCACGATAAGATGGTGGAAACGTCAGCATCACAGCCTTCGATGCGGAAGGGGGAAGGAGGGGGTATGCGTAGCTCTCGGAGCACGGGCTAACCTCGAACACGAATCTTCCGCTTTGTTAGGTCCCAATGCTAGCCAGGCGCCACACGGCACGAAGGCCTATAAACAGTCTACTCAAAATTTCTGTTCTTTTTAAACATTTTTATTTAAAAATACCTGTTTAACAATTTCCGGCAAGTAACTAGCGTGTGCCAAATGTGTGTTTAAATGATCGCAGCTATGTGGGAGCAGCATCCGAAGGTGCCACTTCCGTTCGCACATTGACAATATCGTTTCCCTCCCGAGATCCCCATGGTGGAAAGAGATGGGTGAGCTCCTCCGGTGCACCGATTTTTGCTCCTGCACAGCACCAGTTTCCGTCACGAACCATGTGACCACTTCGTTTGAAAAGCGAAACCAGATGTTGGCCGCCATTCTTCATGGAGTGCAAGATGTGCTGGGAAACATTTTTTAAGTAGCATAAAAGGACAATTTTCAACGGTAACCGACAAAAAATATCACGATGAAAGGGTAATTGCAATAAAAGATGTAATATTTTAAAAAGTGCATATCTGTTTCTGTTTCAATTACTTAAAACTCCGATAATTTTGGCATTTAAAATTCACTCTAATATTATGACGCACACTGAAATCTGAAGCTTATTGGTTGAAGTCGGATGCGCAAGAAGCCAACCATCTCTTTCCACCATGCTTTCCACCAAGGATAATCCGATTGAATTTGATACATAATCGATGTAACACCTACAAAATTTCGAGTTAATATGTCGTGTTTAAATCTGTGTTTAAATATCGGTTAAACAGTTTTTGCCAATGACATTTAGGCGCGAAATTCAAATGTTTAAACTGAAAAAATGGTTTTAATTTTTTTTCACTGCCGTCCACATTGTTTAAAATCTGAAAAATGTCATAGAATGTTATAAAACCCATTTTAGTTGAAAATTGAGACAGTACTCCAACGTTATTACGTCGAAAATGAATTTCAAAAATGTATTAATTTTTTTCTATATGAATTTGGCGTCAAAATTTGTTGCCAAAAATACCTTCAAATTGAACTATGTTTCTCAGACTCTGCAATTCCTCAACGGAAATACACGTTTTGGGTTCCCCTGATACCGAAATGTGTGCGTTTTTTTTTTTTTAAATCGTCGATCGGTTCGTCCGTCTGTCAGTCTGTGTGTTCGTGTTTGTGTTTGTGTGTGTGTGTGTGTGTGTGTGTGTGTGTGTCTGTCTGTCTGTCTGTCTGTCTGTCTGTCTGTCTGTTCGTCCGTCCTTTTCGCGCAACATTGTGTGCAATATTTGCAATTTTAAATAATACAAAAGAAGATTTTCTCAAAAACAGCTCCAAAGTTTTTCTTCAAACTTTTGGTAGAGCTGCTAAATGGACCCTAAACGGTGCTAAATGCACCCTACAAGATAACATAATCTCCCAGTGGCGGATTCACACTTGGGGCACCCCTGGACTCTACACTCCATACCGACCTTTTTGTATTCTTTATTTTTTTAATACAGACAATGAAGTTTGAGTGACATTGAAAGTATTTATTCAACTAATAAAAATTCGACGTTTTTATAATAAAATAAGTATTGTTACACAAAATAATCTAAAATCTCTCGTCTTGCTCATTGGACACCGAATCGGTCGTTGAGATCATCTCAGTATACTGATTTTAAAATTTCGCATTCTATTGCCTACAAAGCAAGCGCATTTATTCGATATTCGGCCATTTTGATCTGAAGTAGTTTTTCACACTTTCAAACATGAATAAGATCTTTCAGTGATGCAGTTACTTACTGGTGTGCAGACAATCATTAGATACGCATATCAACATTGGAATAAACCACGTTCAAGTCATTTTTACGAAGAAATTTCGTCAATTCAATTGGCTAAAATTTTCAATACTTTTTCTAAGCGCAGTGTGCATGGAAGTGTAACATTTCATTTCCCAATGTGCCTTCAAAATCCATGTGACAGAAGTCTCGGAACTAGTTTGATTTTTCTTATACATTGCTTACATTCAAATTTCAAAGTTCTAAAACTATAAAGAAATTTCCACTGATCTTGTAAGCTTCGTTTATTCGACTTAACTCGCAAACTAAGTTCAATCTAAAATCACGTAAAACCTATTGACTTTGAAGTGATCGCGGGTCAATTGTTCGTTTATTAATTAATTAATTTAAAGTTACACTTTTTGATCGATTAAGTTAAAACGTGATCATGTAAACCACATATTTTGGGCAAACAAAAATTCAAGTGATTTCGTTAATTGTTAATCGAGACAGCACGAATTCAAGCAAAGAACTAGTGGTGCTAAAACAACGCACTATTTCTCGCCCATTTTTCACGAAAAATTACGCAAAAAATACTCAAATTATCGAAAATTTGTACATGGTCTTATTTCAAAATCTATCTTTAAGGGAAGATTACATTACGGTAAAAAATATCTATATCTAATGATTTAGTTGTAGGAAGACTACAAAAAAAGTTTGAACTTTTGCAATTTTCAAATAATCAGGATTTTCAATGAACATCAGAACTACACCACTCTCTTAAACGTCTTTCACACTATCCAACAACAAAATTTAATCAAAAACGATAGAGCCATTTTTTTGAAAATTTGGAAAAGTCCCAGTGGCTTCATGTAAAGTACTCCCAAAATTGAAGTATCTGTTTCAAATTGATGGGGCCGCGACATCAGACAGATCGATAGGGAATATCAATTTTGGAGAAAATCGGCTGAACGGTTTAGCCGCTAGTGTTGTTCACAGGCGGACAGACGTTTTGCCGTCATTCAATTTTTCGGTATCAAGGACCCACAAAACATGGACTCAGGCTACACCATGTGTTAGAAGATTTTTTCTAAAATATTAACTTCTGGATTTATCCCCTTTTTCGTTCTTAGGACCCTGTGATAAAAGTGTCTTCTATGTGTAAAAATGTATAGAATGCTTTCTGCTCTCTTTTAAAGCTGACATGTTTACCTCTCTTCTTGGTCTGTGTTTACATATTCAGATGGTATGGTATTTGGTTTATCAAATTGAACGTGTTTACTATACTTTTTGCTAATGGCGTGCATTTTTTTCTGGTCTCTTATTTCTGTTGTTGATATAAGCTATCTCCGGTAGTTGCTTTCTCTATTTCTGGCAGCTGAGAATTCAAATTTCTTCAGGTGAACCCTCGTTTGATTTAATGGTAGCTGCTGCTAAGCTGTATAAATACAAATTTAGATCTGAATAAGTAATAATGTTTCTCTTCTATCAGATCAACAATCGAATTGCAAATCACTTGTTCACTAAATATCAATATGAAGACAAAGCCTCGTAAGAAAATTCACAATGTAAGCGCACAGGCAAGAATTCGTTTACTTGCGTGTTGCTGTGATAATATCCATAAGTGTACAAATCATAACATGAAATAAGTTGTTGAAAAAGTACAAAGATACTTTCTCATGCTAAATTTTTTTTTAATGTCACAGAGGTTTTGTATAAAACAGTGGGGGCTACTGCATGTAGGTTCAAGGAGCGCTGCCCTCCCAAATAATACACATTTATCTTTCCTTTCCTTTTCTATAGTATTCGATGTTAAAAGTATTTGTTCGTTACGATTTTCGCCTATTTCAGAATTCAAAAATGCCGGCATTTCATGATCCGTTTTTTCCTTCATGGTTTATGGGCGTTCGAGAATTGTCCCATTACAGAGTAGCCAAATAGTGTTGCCGTATGCTCAAATCTTTGGCGTTGTGAAAATTGCTACGGGGACTTGCAAGTGGTGGCTGACTGTGGATGCAGCCCAGGATCGATGACTACTTGAGAACTGTTTTCTTACGGGATGTCTAGATCTACCTTCTGACGAGTGTTTGAACTCCCTTTGGAATGAAGTTTCCTTCGATTTCTCGTATATTAAATTTAACCAATTTCCACAGCCCCTTCACTTCCTATTCAAGAATCATGTGCCCCCCACTTAAAATTATCTCTGGAGCCGCCCCTAAGCACTCCCCCTTCCAATATCTTAATTATCTTCAGAGCGACACAATTAGATTATTACACCTGGCGTATTCACAAAGATTCAATTCAAAAGCTTCTAATATGGCAGTTAAGCGTGACACACATCCTTACATACTGACTTTCTAATTGTAGGGTGTTTACACTTCTAATTGTTGGGTACAAAACTGCCTGTATCTCCTCGCCACCTCACCAATATTAACCCTCCTTTGGAATGGCTCTAATACATCCTGGCGTATGCAGGGTTGCCAGAGTCTTGTGGCATGCATCCGCCGTTAAATGGCACTTAACCCGCCCAATGGTTTTAAATATTTGAATCTTTCATACAAACAATACAAATCGGAGTTTTCGGTAAATAATAAATAAAAATACACAATAAGTTATTTTATTTATTTGTTTTTCATTTAGTTAATTTATTATTAAACATTTTTATAAAATTAATATCAAGATACGATAAATCTGCAACGATTTTTATGAATTTACATACCTAGATAAGCTATATCATTATTGTGTTCGATAGGAAAATGATACTTGAGATTCTCAAGTATCATTTTCCTATCGAACACAATAATGACAAACTTTATGCCTCCTTGGAACTCAATCAGCTTTTTGTTAACATGAGACATTTTTGCCCATTTAAAAATGTTGATTTTAAACAAACCATAATATTTGATAAAACATATCTTTTATCAAATCTTTAATTCATCATCTTTATGACGGAAATTCAATATATTATGTAAGCATGATTATAAAGTTTATTTTATCATTTTGATTTTGTTCATAGCCCAATTCGCGGTTTTGAAAAATGAATTCCGCCCATTGGGCGGAATTCTGCGAATTGAATTTTTCTTCCGCATTGTCTACTCTTTTTCTAGCCCAAAAAGCGGAATTCCGTCCAATCTGGCAACCCTGGACGTATGTGCGATGGCACAGTCCAAAAGAACCTTCATCACAGAATTCACGACCGAAAATTCGAGATCGCATTGTAGAGATGATTCCAATATTTTTCGTCTCAATTCTACAATGTCAAAATGGAAAGGAATGAAGGGAAATGGAAAATGGAGACAAAAATAATAGGTTACCTACTACATTCTTCCGGTTTTACTACGCAGATATGTTAGGTAATTTCCTGTGAACGGGATCTTATGTAAAAGCTGTGGAGACAGAGATTGTGGATGTGGAGACAGAGACAAAGGAACAGTCGCGCATGTTGGGGAGCAAAATTGCCACTAGAGGGCGAAAGCGGCGTATTCAGAAGAAGCTGTGAACTTACAGATAGATTTGAGCTGATTCGGCACGAAATCTCAAGAAAAAAATATTAGGCAGCTAGGTTCGTCTTCTTTTCCTGTACAGATACTCGGATAACGTCCTGTGAAAGGGAACTTGTGCAAAGATGTGGGAGGCAACAAAGGGGAAAGAAGTGATACGGTCGCCCCTATCAGGGAGCGAAATTGCCGCTAGAGGACGCGGCAGCCTATTCGGCAGATGCTGTAAGAAAAATTGACATATTTGTACAAAGACATTGGAATACTATAGATTTGAACAGCGGTCGATAGGGAAGCAAGAAAAAACATTATTTAACTTGTCGAGTAAGGTCCTGCGAAGGGGAATGTACAACAGCCGTAGAAATAGCGATTTAGGCACAGAAGCGATCACCTGTGTCGGGGAGCGACATTGCCGCTAGAGGGCGGAAATAGTCTATTGGGAAGCAGTTGCGAGCATGCACATCGATATATTTGAACTGAATTCCGCAGAAAGCTAGAGAAACTAGCTATTGGGAATGCACAGCAAACTGAAATCTTTCCCCCTCTTAGTGTCTCTAGTTATTTACTCAAATCACATGAAAAAAATCCTTAACATTATTTGAAGATCTAAAATTAATGGATAAATTGAATTGAGAAGCTAGCTTTTATTTCACAGGTCTAGTACAGGTTCCAAAATAAATGTTATCTTTGTAATTTCCTAAATTTCATATTTTTTCAAAATTCGGAACAATATAGTTATTTTAATGCACTTTCTTTCAAATCCACCCAATATTTAAAGAAAAAAATTGTAGACATTTTCTATAAAATTTGGAAGTGTTGCAGAAGCTCCCCCCTTCCCCCATAATAAACTCATTAATGATATCCGGAATTTATTTATTTAGTCAAAAAACTGTATGTGACGTATGGGGGAGAAAATCATCTGTGCATGCTTTCTTGAGTTTCAGAACTCCTTCCCAACAATTTAACTGTTAATAGTCGAAAGATGAAAAAAATAGTAATAATAATAATAATAATAATAATAATAATAATAATAATAATAATAATAATAATAATAATAATAATTTAAAAGAGTGAGATATTAACATTTCAAACACTAGATATTTTCGTTTCCGAGTTATAGAAAACTTATTTGTAACGGTAAACGAACGAGCAGATTGGATTTTTCTGTATTGCTAACAAGATAGAAACTCACCATAAGCTCTACTACCACTACAAGCAAAAGGAAAGTTCAACAAAACGTGCGCGTCTAGATCTTTGAACTGTCGTATTTACCAAGCTTCAGCTCAAAAGCTTCTAATATGACAGTTTTTTTGATCGAATTGTGTCATAGAACCAACCTCATCGAATCTGAAAATCAAGTGTGGATTGATTTAGCCAACATAACATAACTAATGTATTTTGTAAGCATGTACAATGCGAGCGCAATAGTGTCATATATATAATTTCAAATTTGTAAGGCGATTTGATACACAGGTCCAATTTCTTGATGTATCTCCGGCCAGATTAACATAAAACCTACTTGAGACTTACACGAATTTTATTCTTAAATTTTACCTAACACTTCTGTCATTCCTGACGCTTTGCTACGCGTTTCGAATGAGGTTCCGGCCTTCGGCCCTACGCCATTAGGATAAAAGTTACTTGAGTCCATCCAACGCGTAATTAACATTGAAAATTGTTAGACAAAATTGATTGTTGACAACACCACTTTCTTCATTTCCTATAATATTCACCAAGCTCACCCAACATTAGACGCTATAAGTTGTGCACCTCAATCGCCGTGCTGTTGGTAAAACGACGTATGAAAACTTACAATTGTTAGATTGGCAACAAATTTTAAGAAATGAAGTACGAATGACGCTAAGATTCCCCGTAAGTAAACTTTGGTCCAGGTCCATACCATTTAGAAAATTTAATCTTTTTTTAATACATAAGAAGTGTGAATGACACGAGACAATACGTAATCACATATTTTCAATTGGTTTGATTTTTGACATCAAATTTATGAACTATTTTTCGGTGGAAAGCGTTTCTTTTCTTTTTTTAATTCAAATGCTTATTTAAGAGCAGTTTGTTTAATAATGGGTGGAGCAATTAAGTTATAATTTGAACAATCTGTCGCAGTAAGCTTACTTTACATTAACTAATATATATTTTGAGGGAAAATGAAAGTTAATTTGCTATTTCTATGTATGTGCTGATATCCTTATTTTAGAATATGTAATTTTTTAAATTAAGTTTGAAGACAAATTAGTATCAAATTTGCTCATCAAAGCAGCTTCTAACTTCCAATTCAGTTACATTTTTTTAGTTGAATTGATATTTAACACAAATGTCAGGGATTAGACCCTACAAAAGACTAATTTTTTAGCCATCTGGCCATCTCCATTTCTCTCTTTTTGATTTTTACTAGGCAAACAAAACATGTGTATCATATTATACGTACCTTCACAAAAACTGATAGGATTGGTTTCTGACTGATTGGATAATATGAAATGTTTTCCACCACTTAATAGAACAACACATTGTAAGAAAATGTTTGCTAGATTAAAAACAAGTTTTTGAATTTCAGGCTGTGTTAGATTCTAAAGTAAGAGTTCTTGCATTACTGAAATGGCAGATGATGAAGAAGAGGTAAGGAAACGAGCTCTTCTCCTTTTGGTGAGAAATGCAGAGTGTGAATGGAATGCACAAAACCTATTTTGCGGATGGTATGATTCTCCTTTGACCGAAAATGGTGAAAAACTTTAAAATTTTTAGTTGCTCTTTACTGTTCAAATATAAAAGAAATAGTAAAAGCATCATTAAGTCAAATTCCTTGTGAATTCAGGTAAAGAACAGGCAATTGCAGCTGCTGCTATGATTAAAAAAAAAAAATTTCAAGTAGATGTGGCTCATACATCGTTACTTTCTCGTGCAAATGATACATTGAAAATTATTTTAGAAGAACTTGAGGTACCTGAAATTCCAATTCAGGTTTCCTGGCGTTTAAATCCCAAACATTATGGTGCATTAACTAGTTGGTGTAAATCTGAAATGGCGGGCAAATATGGAGAGGAGCAGGTATGTGTGGCACATCATAATAATACGAATATTCAAAACATTTTTACAAACCAATTCTTTCTTTGTAAATAATAGAAAGAGTAATGTTACATACAAATAAATATAAATTTATAATACAATTTTATATTTACCTATTTCATTTATTTGTACATAATTTAATATTGTATGAAAGCGTATGTATTAATATTTACACAATAATGAAGATTATTTATAGGAACTATTTGAAATATGACTCATAACCTAACAATACAACTCAGGTTTCAATATTATAAGACCAAGTTGATAAATTTTCATGGCTACTTTCCAGTAAGGTATTAGTTATTACTATTCATAAAAGTACGTGAACAAATTTGTTTCTTCAGATAATTAAAGTGTGATAAATTCTGCTGAAGAGAAATAAATGTTGAAAGGAAAATAGTGTTTTAATTACATGTACATAATCAATCAAACTCTTCCAAAGAAGAGGAAGACATCCTTCTGAAATGTTATAAACCTTTTTGTATGTTAAATGGCTTCCATGGAAGTGATATGCAAATACTGAATGCCATACCTTCAAATAGAACACAAACTTTAGGTATCTGATAACATCAGTACACACAAGGAAAATTAAGTGTAATAACTGAAGTAGAAACCAAATTAGCAATTTTTTATTTAAATCAGGAGCAGGAGAGATACACATGGCTTATAGACAAAAACCGCAGTAAGATAATACTAGAACGGGAAAAAATATTACATTTTAAGGAAATAGCTTGGTTGGAAAATTCCTAAAAAGATGGTAACACAGAGCACACAATACATATACCTTTCAGCAGATGAAAGAGAAGAAAAAGAAGAGTATTAAAAAAATCATTGAAGTGTGTAGGCCTACCTTCCACAGTAAATAAAATAGGAATATCTCCTTTAATTTAATACTCTGGGTTAAGATACATCAATTCAATTGTGAAATTACACCAGTTAAAGAAGTTATAGATAGGATTCCCAATGAGAATACCAAGACACCCTGTACAGAACTAAACAACCCAAAATTGTTAATATTAAATATAATTTAACAAATTGGATTCTATTTATAAGATAATTAGAAAATCACTGAAACAAATAGCTTGATAAATCAAAAGCTTTCAATATTTGCAAAAGTAATGAGACGTTGACAGAATCAAAAGCCTTACCAAAGTATGTGCGGCTTAATAAATGCTATCAATGAGGAAAATAAAACCATTCAATTGAATGTTTTTGAACATCACTTTCTTCACTCACAACAGAAATTCAGTCTTCAACCAGTTCACTAAAACTACGATAATTTTCTAAGTCATCAATTGATTCCTGTCCCGACTCAAATTATTTTCTCAAAATCTTTGCCTGTGGGGATATTAAACTCAGTGTTGACAATTTAAAAGCCTGTTTATGCAATAATGCCAACCATTTCCAGAAGGAAAAGGAAGGAGGGTGTATAGACAGTGTGAAAAGAGATCCTGTAGATGGATAAGAAAAAGAAAAGAAACATTATCAAAGAAAGCAAAAGAACACTGTTGCACCCCTGAGTGCAAGTGAACCATTCATCACATATGTGTCTACATTAAATTGAAAGCATTTTTTTTTTAACATTAATTTTTTACAAACTTAACCAGCATTTCTTGAAGATTACACAACACATGTTTGTTCAACAATCATTTTTAGTAACAAACATTTCAACTGTTAAATAGAGCCACACAGATCCATTCACATCTGAAAAGTTCAATATATTGATATTAATATGATACGCAAATACTCGTAACAAGGATGTCACAAATTTAAAAGTTTAAATTATCATTAATGTAAATAAACCTTTAACTAAAACGCGTACCTCCAGAATTTGTGACAGTACACCTTATGTAGGAAATAGTAGCTAGTACAGATTTTGTCTCAATTGCAGCCCAGAAGGCAAGTTTGAGAAATCCCCAAACTTGTTTTGACAATGAAATTCTCCATGCTGACAGTTTTCAGCTCGCTTGTTGTTTCAATCAGAACCCATCACATTTACTGGAAAACTTCAATTTTTTACATGGAATTTAGATGGGTAACTTACAATAGTAATATTGCAAAAAAGTATTAAATTTAAGGTTTTAAGAATTTCTGATTATATATTTTGTACAAATCTTGTGTTCCTCTACTCCTCATGTGCATAATTTTTCCTTTATTGTAATAGTAGGTACTCCGCAAATAATAATTTCCATATCAATACAAAAACCAATGCTGTGTATCTTTTCTTCTTAATTCAGTGTATTCATACTCTATGATTTAATTCAAAGTAATTCAGTGATTAAAACAGCATGTTTTCATGGAGTAATATATTTTCATGATGTGATTGGTTCAGTAAGAAACTTTTTTCTCTATGCCAATTATCCCCCCTGCAGAAGATGACAATTTAAACACTTTACAGAGATACATTATTATAAAAGATGAACAAAAGTAAGTCAAGTAATGTACCAGTGAGTGAAAAAGTCACAATGACAACTTCTCAGGGGAGGGGAGGGAGCAAAATTATCCTTACATATTTTCTTCTCTTGAACGTATTGACCAATTAAGAAATTTGCTTTCAAGCAAACATATTTTTTTTAGTTAATAACAAAGCTAGGTGTTGAGCAACACGAAAACAATTGAAATTGCTTGCAGAAGGAACTATCAGTCTTTCCTCCTGTCTTGTAGTTATCGCCTCTACCTCTCAGCGCTCCTGTGATCAGAAGAGAAATCCTTTTCTAAGGGGCACTGGAGAAGGAGCTCCTCTTCTGATATGGCATACATGCAAGCAAGCACTCATAGAATACAAAATGTAATCACATCATACATAACTCACCTGAAATTTATAATTTTTTGAAAGAAAAAGAATTTGTGACCCAAAACATGTTCTCAAAGCATTGCGTTGTCAATGAAAATTATACCAGTCACTTTATGGCTTTCAATTTTATTTTAAATATTTTGCACTTTTAATTACTGTAAAGAAATTTTCTACAAATGTAGGTACTCTTGTGGCGTCGAAGTTACAGAGTTCCACCACCACCAATGGAATGTGACCATGAATATTTCTATGAATTCTTAGATGATTATCGATACAAAGCACCTGAGCAATTGGTAGAAAATATTCCATTTACTGAAACACTTGAGCAAGTTCTCCAAAGACTTTTACCATACTGGTTTGAAGTGATCATTCCACAGCTCCAGGAAGGAAATACAGTCCTTATAGCGGGTCATGGCAACAGTTTGAGAGCCCTCATGAAACACATAGAAGGCAAGTTAATTTGTTTTTGTTTTTTCTGTTTTTCTGCTATCTGTGCTGTTTTTTTTTATAATAATTACGTACTTACATAGGAATATCTGATGAAGGATTACTGGAATTAAATGTTCCAAATGCCATTCCATTTTTCTATGAACTGAACATGGATTCTTGGAAACCTGCCAAACCCATGCGCTATATGACAGACGAGTCAACAACCCAAAAAGGAATTGAAAAAGTGGTATTGCAGGGTAAACCAGAATGAAACAGAAATTAAACATTTGTAAATGTATATTTAAAATACAGTATGGAAGTAATTTTATGCATCATAAATCAATTTACATATAGAATTGGCACTCTTTGAAAACAAAAAATTCTGTAATGTTGTGCATATAATTTGTTTTTATGTAAGCATTAAGAATTATAAATATTTTCAGTATTTTTATAGCCAGTAAAAATTCTTTTAAAAAGTGCATTATTCACTGATACGTGTAAGTTCACTAAATTAAACCAATAAATATCATACAAAACATGAATTTTTATGAATATTCATATGTACTCTTTATTCAGATTTTCATGAATACAAGATACTCTTGATAGGAAAGAGCATATCTTTGCTAATTCAGCAAAATTTTTGGCAATTATGTATACATTCAAGATTCATCCTATTTGGTTCATCGTGTATAAATTTATTTTTCTTTTCAAATCACTAATTCGACAAAATGGAACACTTAACTGCACAGACAATTTTTATATTTCTTTTTACAGATTTTACAGGAAACTTATTTCATATAAAAAATTAACATTTATTTTTTTGAACGACTGTAAAAAATTATGCATTTTTTTCATAACATTTTTAAGGCAAACCAATGTAGAAAGAAAAAGTTCACAAAAGGATTATCAAAAAGGTTACCGCAATCTTCTTACCGTTCATAGCAATCTTCTGCACAGTCACATGATCCCAGGTGGTACAAAAAGTTGATACCTTCTTAAATTTTCACTTGCTAACATTTAACTTCTTAATATTTTACTCCAAATGATGTATTGGAATCAAGTGTTTTAATTAGGCTAATCAATAAAAAACTCAATATCCTGTTCTGTATGTATGCTTGCAAGTAGTATAAATGTACCTGATCTAGGGTTTCAAAAAATCATTAATTTCTTTAAAACAGATTTAAATTTAAACTGGATTTAAATACATAACAAGTTGTGTTTCAAATCTTGGTTAGTTTTAATAATTCCAGGATATTATTCTTCATAAATAGCCTCTTTTTATTACTACAATACATGCTTTAGGATACCCATACTCAAACTTATTTTTAAAACACGTATTGCATGACTTGAATTTCTCTTTCTTACTTGTTTTTAAAGATAATCAGAAATCATTGGTGAAAAAATATTCAACTGTTGTTAAGTTTATTCCTTAAAGAAGTAAACACAGAAACTAATATTTATATTTTTAATGTGTTGTAATTATTTGCTGCAGAGGTGTTTAGATGAATAGACAAACCTGGTATTCCCCCTGAAACTCTCCAAAGCAACCAGTGATGAAGTCTCCAGCACTCTATGCTGACAGCCTGTGTGCTTTCTGTGTATTGTTGCAGATAACAGTTTCTAAAACTCAAGGGGGGAAGAAATAATAAAAACGGACTTAAATCGCTGATGAATTTTTAAATCTTCATAATTCTCAGAGTTTTGAGAGTCTCTGAACACATCTTTATTAGTTTCTTGGCTGTCCAGGACAAGCCGCGTCGATGTTCTTGTGACTAACGTTTCGGCCAACATATTGTGGCCTTCCTCAGTACGCTCTGAGGAAGGCCACAATATGTTGGCCGAAACGTTAGCCACAAGAACATCGACGCGGCTTGTCCCGGACAGCTAAGAAACATACTCCGGCCGCGGAAGCCTACGTAATCACATCTTTATTAGGCTTTATGCTTTGACTATAATATCTTATGTGCTATTGTGTGAAAACTGCATTTCACACATCCAGAATTATGAGAAAGAATTTTCGAAAATTTTACTGAAGGCAGACAATACACAATTAGAATGTACAATATGTGAGAAATGTGTTTGGTTTATAGTTCAGCATTAAAAAAACTGATGGCATTGCTTCATCAAAGCCCACTACAAAGCTCATTAGCATGCTATGGCTTAACTCAGGTGGCATGGTGAAACAATTTTCCTCTTCTCCCAGAGAGGTACAAGATTCACATTGTGCAACATCTCATTTGGGAACCAAAAAGGCTGCCGAGCTTGTTTTTATACAAATATTTCAACCCTAAGAACAATTTGTAAAAGTTTATCATCATTGGGTTGACCTCAATGAAAAACCTGAAACTGAAATTTTTCTCAATAAACTTTTAGGTAGATAACTATATTATTTACTCCCACAATTCTGAATACAATTTCATAATCTTTTCTTTGAAATTTACATTAAAAAATTAATATTTATTTTGACATTTTGTTAAAAATTATTAAAATCAGTGATTTAAAAAAGAATTGTTCGATTTAAATTGGTAATTTGAATCAACGAAACCCTAACTTGATTCGGAATTTTTTTCAAAATAAAAGAAATTCATCAAATGCAATAAATTTACAGGTATGTAAAGTCAGAATTCAGTTTCAATATCTTCTTTAAAAACATCTTTATTTGCAATCTCTTAGCAGCTGAATATCTAATTCATGACTTCAGTAAAGTTTTTGTCTGAACATTTAGTGTCACATTTACACACATGCAAAATATAAGATGAAATACATGCACATTGTTTTGGATATTTTTCTTCTTATGCCTGAAATGTAAGAGATAAAACATAATGATAAACAGTTAGTAAGAATTTTGAGATTGCAATTTGAGTATTATTCTTGTTTGTCATGTGGTTTCTGGCTATTTTGCAAGAATATTAGTGTAAATGTTATTCTCATTGCAAAATTAGATATATTGTATCAATTTCAATAAATAATTTTATTAACATGCACAGAACATGACACTAAAAATTAATTCACTTTTTCATTTACTTGCATCATCGATGCTCTTTTGGGTTATAAAATGTCACAGTAAATATGATTAATAACTACTTTTACTTATTTTCTTAAAAATCCTTTGGTGTTTCTGATGATTAAAGATTTCAAAATTTTAAATTCAATAATCTCTTTTAAACGCTTGATAACTATCCTCCATTAACACATTAAATAAATTAACACACAAAACTGATTGATAGGTAATTTAAGCTTCAATTGGTTGTGGCACTTGGATGTCTGCTGCAAAACTTTTTTTATATGTACAAGTTGCAATTTTGTGGGTTAAATGGTTTCGCCAAAAAGAAATATTTCAATCGCCAACGAACGAATTGGCTTACCCGCCAGAAATATTTTAAATACATCGATATGTGTAGAGATACAGAAATGTAGATTATCAAACACATACCAATGTCCATTGGACGAATCTTACATGCTTATATATGCAGAAGTGGACAAATATCGATCTGCAGTATTCAGCGAATGATTTATTCCCGATGCAAGAAACTTGTATCGTTGTTTATATCTTGCATATCTGTCAAATTGGGTAGACACTCCAAATCACTGATTCACGAGCAACTTAGAGATACATATTTTGAGATATAATAAGTTAAGAATGCATTGTCAATAATTCTATGAGAATTTACTCAAACGAGTACAACAAAACAATTTTGTTCGTTTACAAAAGTTAAATTTCGCGCGTCTGGAAGTTTGGAACGGATGATGTTTACAAACACGCCAAGGTTGTAGCGCGTGTGGGCGTCTTAAGCATTTCAAGGGCACAAATATAAAACGGCGATAACAAGGTCGAAGGTGGTGGTAAATAAATTTCACACAAATTGAATAGCCGTTACATTCTCAAAAATGGCAGATCGCAACCTTTGTAATGCATGTTCAGCGCAGCATACTGTTGTTTTTGTTCGTCATGGGGAAAGTGAATGGAATCGAAGAAACATATTTTGTGGGTGGTACGATGCTGACCTAAGTGAAGAAGGTAGGTTTTTTCTTAGTTTGAATTTTTAAAATATTTTTTAAATTTATGAACAAAGTCGTAAAACTTTGCCTACATTTTCTTACTTTGGAGTGTGTGCCGGTGTTAAAGGCGTTCAACAAGCTGTCAAAATCGGCGAACAATTAAAGGATTTTGACTTCGACATAATTTACACGTCACTCTTAAGACGAGCTTATGACTCGGTTGAGATGGTTCTGAAGACAATGGGGAAAACCATAACAGTAATAAAGGCTTGGCAACTGAATGAGAGACATTATGGAGCTTTAACTGGGCTCAATAAAGCAGAAACTGCCGAAAAGTATGGTTTAGAAAAGGTATGTAGAACATTTATATCCTGTTTACTTATGTAATGCACCGAGAGTAAGATTTGTGATGTTGCACTTTCTCAATATTGCTTTACAGTTCTATGTAAAACTAACAAAATAAATTAATTCATACCTTTCACATAAATTCACAAACAGGTACAGATATGGAGGAGAAGTTATGATGTTTTGCCCCCACCAATGGAGAAGGATCATCATTTATACAATGCTATTGTCAATAATCCTGTCTTTCTTCAAAATGGAATTGAAGAAAAAGATATTCCTAAAACAGAATCACTTAAAACTACTCTTTCACGAGTTTTACCATACTGGGAGAATGTTATAGGCCCAGTTATTAAGGAAGGGAAAAGGGTGCTTATTATTGCCCATGGAACTTCTTTGAGAGGCCTTGTGAAACACATTGATAGTAAGTAATTTACACATTTGCTTTTTCACGTACATTTGTTTACTTAATGTGCTGCATTAAAACCAATATTTGAATTTTTTTTTTAGTTATTGAAATCGTTATTTGAATATTTACTTCGTAATAAGATATCTAATTATAAGAGAAGTATACAGTCATACTGTTTGATTAGTGGTTTTTTGCAAATGATAATTTACCTTCATGAGAAACAAAGAATTTGCTTTTCTCCAGGTTTGTCTGAAGAAGAAATTATGAAACTTAACCTGCCAACTGGCATACCTTTCTCATACACTCTGGACAAAAACTTGAAGCCAGTGACTAGCAGGAAATTCTTCTGCGATGATGAAACATTGAAAAGAGAAATAGAAAAAGTTGCTGGAATAGGCACCAAAGAACAGTGAATACACAAAAAAAACTAATGTTTAAATTTGATTTTGTGAACTAATATGTAATATTTACAAAAGTGTTATGTACAGAAGTGGAAAAATATTAATGTTCTAACACAAAAGACTGAATAATATATAATGTGTCAAACACTAAAATAACAATCAACTGCAATATTTTAGGTGTAGTGGAATTTTGAATTTTTAAGACTTTCAACAAATCCACATATCTTCTACTTTTGTATAACTTTTGAGGTCCACTGTTTTGATTACCTGTATTAATCAGTAACAGTTTCTCCTTGCTAATTAATCAATTGTAAAGTGAAAAAAATCATAAAAGGTAGCAAAGTATGCAATTCATTGCATCAGTATTAATATTCTGTGATATTCCAAGTAATAGATGAGAGCAGATGTGAAATGTTATCACATGAAAATGGAATAAATTAAGTATTATTATTGATATTGTATTGTTTTAATGATTTGTTACATATGTATATTATTTCAAAGATAATATATTTAGATAATATATAAAGTAGTTTATTGTATTCAAATACTGTACAAATCATTTATAAGACTGACATCTGTACATTTTAATATATTACATTGCATTCACAGAAGCATGTTCTTAAATTACCTTTAACTCTTCCTACAGAATTCAAGTGGAATTTATAAGTATATCAAGTAAAAATGTAAATACATATGATTTGTTCGAAGTACATAGCTTGTTCAAGAATAATGTGCCAAGAAAGTGTAGGCATATATCATAGCGTGCCAAGGCCAATAAATACACATTTCAAACATGATTGCCAGTTAAAAGAATAAAAGTCACTCACAGCCTTCTGGTATTTCATCACAATTATAGCAGAATATGTACTGTTTTATCTAGCATACACAAAAATCATGAGCTTCCGATACAGCAACTAGATCTTTTATCTTTGGCAGATAAACAAATTGTTTCTTCCACTTGTTTCATGTTTTCAGGATTTGATATATAATCTTCAGCTATCATATTAAATAGTGTGTCTGAAAGAGTACAGATGAGTGTTTAAATTTTTAAACCAACCATATATTATCATGTGCTCGTCAATATTACTACATACATGCAATACTTACCGACATTCTCTCCTGTTTTACTAGAAGTTTCCACATATTTTGCCATGATTCCATCTGCATATTTAATTGCTTGTTCATATTTTATTGCACGCTCATTAGAACCATCACTAGCAGTATCAAGTTTTGTAGCACAAAGATAAATTTTACATTCCTGTATTACAAAATGCATTCCTTAAAAGAAATTGTTAATATGAACACAGTGCAACCAATGTAGGCAAGCATATTACCTCTTCGAATCTTCTCAATTCTGCAATCCAAAACTTTGCACGGTCCCATGAAGTAGAGTTGTTAATATCATAACAAACAATGGCAGCTTTCGCACCTCTGTAATATATGCGACTCATGGCTTCATACCTAACACAAAGTAATATATAATTATACTATTGAACACAACAATTTCCCACTTATTTTTTTGTAGTGATACTAAATGAAGTTTTACCTTTCACTTCCTGCAGTGTCCCAAATTCCTATCACAAATCGTTTGCCTTTTGCTTCAACAGGTTTTGCTGCAAAGGCAGCTCCAATAGTCTACGAAGATAAGATGTAGTGGTTTAATACAATCGGTACTGCAAAGTATCACTGTTTTCCTTTGAAAACCATTTTCTGCATACTTAACTTCAGGTTAAGGTACTCACGTTTTGATAAGGTGTATTTCCACGAAAACGATCATTCACATATCGATCCATTAAACTAGTTTTCCCCACATATTCACTCCCCAACAACACTACTTTCAAATCAACTCGCGTCATTGTGCCTAAATACAAAAACACATCTTTGTCCAGTTCACTAATACATCACTCACTACTAGCTCGCTGCGCAATGCTCTGTCACTGGTCACAGGTGCTGCTCACAGCCTTCTTCACACAAAGCGACCAACCCCGATGCCTGTTCGGAGAGTACAGAAGATATCACAAAGGGAGTAAAACAAGAAAAGGAAACTCGGGATTCCCTGTGTATCCGGTGCAGAGAGAGGGATAGTGCGGAATTTGCGCCGAGATAACAGCTGGGAAAAGGTGACGTCATATTTACTGTAAATAGAAAGGACAGACCCACGCATTACAACAGTGTCAGAACACGAATAAAAGAATAATTCTTTTGGCAGTATGAGTCGTTATCACAACTAAATCATTTCATGAGCCTAGCTTCTCGTCGATTACTACAGGGGTTTCTGCATCTTAAAAATTAATTGATTAAGCGTTTCATGCCATTGTCCCGTCATTTATCTATCTTATCTTTTCGTATTTCAAATAATAGGTTCCTTTGTTAGAATATATATTTAAACAATCTGAAGAAGATATGGCTTCCTTCAAAAGCTCATGACGTTTGCTACTCTTTTTGCCTGCTCCATCTCTGCATCCATTACCTTCTATTGTCCAGAGGATATAATAGCTGTTGGATGATTGGAGTAGTTACCGTCCCACCCACGGCTGACGCCACTGTCACCCGTAGCTGGTTCAGCTGCTGTCCGTCCGTCCGCCCACCAACTCGTGAGGTTCGCGGTTCGCGTAACCATTCTTGTCACAATCAGCTGGACATCATGCACGATGTCGTCTAACAGCAATTCATCCATCCCAGCAATACAGGCCAACCAAGTCTTCCACGTGTGACAGGTGAGCTGTTCTGACGTGTTTGCTTCTTGGGGGTTGATTCGCCGCAGCATGCGATCAATAGAGACTGTTTACTTAGCAGCGCTTTGAAAGCACCATCCCACATTCCCCTAAAGCATCATGATACAAATTGTTGACCAGTCATCGATAATTCGATGTTATGCAGGCTCAGAATTGTATTGTTTTGATTGCTTAAGTACATGGGATGCTGGAACACAATTCTTCCTGTATGAATGTGAAGTTAACCCCTTGCTGTTTTCTGTTGATGTGTATCCTTCCATAACCTGCAAATTCTATATGTTTTTTCCCATGTGACTGATTTATAAGCATGTCTTTGTTTCTAAACAACAGGAGACGAAGTTGGAAGATATATTGTAAAAAGCACAATTGTTAATATTTCCAGTCGTTCATTTGATCCTTACATCTTTTACTTGATTTCCAACGTCAGGTCCGTTTTTGTTTTGCAGCTTCTGTTGCTTTTGTACAGGAAAGTTGGTTTGGAGAAAAATATTGCTTAGTTACGAAAATCCATGTTCTTTTCTGATATTCCCGACATACTTATTACAATGATTCAGAGGAGTACTTTTCTCACGTCGAATGAACTTATGAAAAATGAACGAATGAAAAAAATGTATTAGCAAGTCTTGTTAATCCCGGTCCCATGCATTTCCCCAGTTTGGAACCTCTGTCTGAGGAGATTTCAAGGTTAAGGAAATAGTAATTTTAATTCAACATTACCGTGTTATTTACTTTTTTCATCACATTAACCTCATCCCTTCAGTAACAAGTATCCAATGCTGTCATTAATCCCTCACAATTGAGAGGGTTGGGTTCTAGTGAGACTACACGATATCTTTATAGATTGATATGGAAGTTTGTTAGAGGGAATATTCTTTAATTAATTAGACTGTTGGTAATGTAGATACCTTATTAATTCAAATTAAATAAACAGAGATTGTTTCCGTTTTCCGCCCAACAGCTACAAGCTCTGACGATGATCGCTACGCGATCGAAAAGATCTTAAGCGAAATAGAAACTTGATACCAGACAATCTCTGTTTATTTAATTTGAGGAAATATTCACATAGTATGTAGACGAAAAAACATGCATTATTTAATAGGGCCTAGTTTGTAAGCCTTCCCTGCATATAAAATTTCAGTTATTGTCATTGTTCAAATGTTGATAAAAATCTTTAAAATTTTGGTGGATGAATATCAAGCTTAATGGAACCGCTATCAGGTCTTCAATTCACATTTTAAGCAATGATTCTATTTTCATCCTTTACGTCACTACTAATAGCAACGCCGTTCAATTTTTACTTTCTTGCTACCGCGGTAGAGAGAAAATTTGTAATGCTGCACAAAAAATGGCGAATTTTCGGCCGAAAAGCCTTTATTACAGGGCTCTAACAACGAAAAAGTGGATAAATCCAGATGTTAAATTTGGAAAAAATCGTCTAGCACGTGTAGCCACGTATACATACGGTACTAATATACGTAATATAGAGAAAGCTATGTAATGCTGCGGAAAATTGATTTCGAGATTTCAACAGAAATACACGTTTTGGGGTCCCCTGATACCGAAAAAAGTGTTTTTTGAAACGTCCGTCCGTCTGTGACCACTACTAGCGCCTAAACCACACGTACGATATTTTCCAAATTGAACAAACCCCTGTCCATCTTACTCTAGTTGAAGCTTTGAAAGTTTGGAAACAATTCTTTAAAATTTGGGGGTACTTTTCATGAAGCCCCTGGGCGTTTTCAAAATTTTCTCAAAAACAGCTCTAATTTTTTTCTTTAAATTTCTTGTAAGAATGGAGTAAAATACACTTATAAAGGTGGCATAGGTTCGATTTTTACGGATAATTCTGAATTTTCGAAAATTTTAAAAGATTGAATTTTATTCGGCGTCTTCCCATAACTGCAAAATTAAAGAGAGAGATATTTCCTTTTAAATAAAATTTGTTCCTCGTAATTATTTCTTTCATAAAGCTCATATAGACTTTTTTTTGTAGAAATTGTAGTAGTGTTCATGCAATAGTGCGTGCAAGATTTGCAATTTTCAACAATTACAAAAACAAGATTTTCTCAAAAACGGCTCCAAAATTTTTCTTTACATTTTTGGTAATGTTAGTGCCAAAAGAACCCTGTACCATTACATAAACGCCATATTGCTCTATTCTTTGTTGTTGTTTTTTATTTCAAAAATGTATTTTTTTGACGTGTCTCTCACGTTGGTAATATTTACATTAGAGGCGATTTCTTCACGTTATTATTTTTATGAGTACATGCGCTTTAAATAATGTCAAATAAAGTTTCTCGAAAACTCAACAGTTTTCGGTGAAAATGAGCACAAAATTCCTCATTTTCAGATACGCTCAAACTCCATTTTCTCAAAAATGGCTCTAAATCTTTTTTCAAAGTTTTCCAAAGGAAAGTGGTAATTGCACTGTTTAGTATGGCGTAAAGTTAGTTTTGGTGTATTCTTTTATTTTTTCGAAAATTACACAAATGTAATTTCTTTAAAATATGTCTCGCGCCGTTAATATGCACATTTCCATCGATTTGTATACATTATTGCATTAGTGAGTGAAAGTTCATCAAATGACTTTAAATGAAGTTTTTCGAAACAGTAGATTGCTGTTAGAAAGATCTTCAAATTTCGCATTTTCATTGACGTTTAACGCCATTTCTTAAAAACGCCTTCAAAACTTTCAATGAAAATTGCCATTTAGAACGAGGTTTAAGCCTTCTTTAATGTTCTTAAAATAATATTTCGGTTCTACTGTTTGGAAACCGAAAAGTTGAGAAAATTTTTAAAAAAATGTACTTTGGTGGGCGATAGATGGTAGCAGGCAAGAAGGAGGAGGCAAGACTTAACAGTACCAGTCCACACCAAGGAAATTAGAGAACGAGAAAGTCTGTGCCATTCTGTAGCACCTCTAGTTTTCTTAATCTATAAAAAATCTTTATCTATAAAAAAGGAGATTTTCCGTTGATATGATTATAGGAGTAGAGGCAGGGGCGTATTTACATATGGGTTGAACTTGCTATAGTGTGGGACAGCACGTTTTGTGGGGTGTCAAGTTTCCCAAAATTATATTTTGAATTTTAACGTCATGTTCGTTTGAAACATAACTGAAATTAACCTATCTTTCTCTCTCTCTCTCTCTCTCTCTCTCTCTCTCTCTATATATATATATATATATATATATATATATATATATATATATATATATATATATAACTAATTAACAATACAATGACTTCTTTATATTTTGTTTTATTGTATATTATTTATATACAAATCGTAATCTCTTTTATGTAATTTGGGCGCCAGGAAAAGGTTACACTTGAAACCTAATTATTCCTACGTAATTTAAATATCTCTCCTTCCAAAATTATGTTGTGCTAGCTCAGTTAATTGGGGTTCGCAGTTCATAATTGTTGCTACTTACTCTGCAACCAATTATTCAATCTGCCATCCATACGGAGTGGCGAGGAATCTGAAAATCTTATTAAAATGCTGAATTGCACTAACGAACAATGATAATCAGTTTTCTTTCAACTTAACAAATTAGAATTTATTATAATGATAATCAAAAAGGAATCAATCTTTGGTCATGACCAGTTTTTTCTGTATTACTATAGTTATAAACCTTGTTATTCATTCGTGGGTCTTCGCGCGCTCTCCAGTTCTTCGTTCGATGGCGTCCCGTAGAACCTTCTCCGTCGACGCAGCAGAATCTTGCTTCTGGATAAAGCCCTCGCCTAACGTCCGTGATCTGGTTCCAAATTCTCCCGGCGATACTATTATAATCCGTGACTTCCCTCACTTGCGTCTCGGGTGGCCTAGACACGTATTTGTACTTCCTCCAAGAACGCTCTATCCTAATATAAAAAACGATAGTTAATTTTATACAACTGTCAATTACAGTCTTTCCTCGACCTGGTAAAATATATCAGGAGCCGACCCGCTCATCACCGCGTTGCTCAAGCGAATGAATGTTCTTATAAAAACTCGGAAGCATCCGAATTTTATATCTTTTTCTTTTGTCTCTCAAAACAATGCTTATTCCGCCTCTGCTCTGTCGTTTCAACCTAACGAAATTGATCCTTATCGCCGGTTGTTTATTTGTCACATAGCGACCCCCTCGCGATCGTCTATTGACATCCCTATACTCTATGTCATATAAAATGACATTTACATAATAAAAATGGTTCGTCATTTTGGTATATCACACATGATAGATAAATCATATGGCGAATGTAATCGAATTCCTTCAGAACGAGTTTGTACTCTTCTGAAATTAAGTGGATATTTAAATCATTTGAATTTGTGCTAGCACGTTTCTAACAGAGTTAATGAATCATTTTGCTTCCTCATGGATTTTAGCGGAATATTCCTGTCTCAGACGCTGTTTTTGGCAAAGCATACTTCTGTGTACTTCCTAAAAGACTATACTAAACCCATCCCCAAAGTTCCCCTCTTCCACGTTGTGTACATCCCTTCGTTGACTGGATTAAGGGCCTTGGGTGAGCGATAGCTTCAGGTTCCTCACGCTACAAAAACACCCGCGTGCTGGGCATAAGCGCGTACAACTCTGCCAAGCGGAAGTGCAATTGTCTCGTGCGCACGTGTGTCGCACTTCCTGTAGCACGCACAATTCAGTCGTGTGAAGAAGCCAAAATTTAAACTCATGAAGGTTTTGTACCGAAAATGGATAGAAAATTTCCGCCTTTCGTAACTGATTGGCCTGTATTACATCTGCAATAAAACTGTGAGTAAAAGTTTTTATTTATTTAGTCAAAGACAGTCAAAAACTGTATGTGACGTATGGGGGAGAAAAATCATCTGCGCACGCTTTCTTGAGTTTCAGTTCATATAAAAATATACGCCAAGTATTCGGTGATTCTCTAGTTGTAAAAATTATTTAAGAGGGGTCATTACAAGTTTAAAACTAATAGTACTACAAAATTACAGAGACTTTACCACATTAGTTCGTAATCTCTTCATTTTGGCTATATTTTCAGTTTTGCCCTACCCTCTTTCCAGTTGCTACCATCGGCGCCTAAAATACAACCGCCCTCGCATTTTCTCATTTTCGGTCCGCCAATAATGGAATTGAAATATGACAAAGAATATCACCAGGAGAGTAAAACACGATTCTACGAGTATAAGAACAATGTCATTGAAAAATTTGGATCGATTTTTGAGAAAATGTTTGAGCTGTTTTGAAAATGCGCAAATTCGAGCTCTTTTTCCCAGAAAACATCCAAGTTTTCGAAAAACTTCATAAAAAAATGTTTTAAACACTTCTACTCATATATGCAATAATTCATGAAAACGCCCGTCATCCAAAATTGCCGTCATCCAATTTTTCGGTATCAAAGACTTAAAAAACATGGATTCTGACTGTACCACGTGTTTGATGAAGTAATTTACGACTTCGTGATATAGGAAAAAAATGTATCCACTTTTTCAGTATCAAGACCCCACAATACATTTTTCGAAAAATCGCCGTTGCTTGCCACATTACTACACTGCTTTCTCTTAAACTATACTTGGATTTTTCTATCGTGGCGGCTGAGGGTAGTATCTCCAAGATGGAATTCGGCACGACGTTTTGAGACATTTTCAGTCCTGCTGCTAGAGTCGCTTGATCTGCGGCGCTGCTTGATGCGGTTGCGATCATGCGACATCTTGCGACAGAACAGAGAATGACACAAAAAGTCGTGCCGAATTCCATCTTGGAGATACTACCCTCAGCCGCCACGTTAGAAAACCCAAGTATACGTAAGTAGCATGCGAGAAAAGAAGAAAACCTTTTTGGAAGAAATTTTCTTCAATATAATACAATAATTATTATATTATGTATTTTTTGTCTATAATTTGCCCGACAAGGTTGCAAATTCATTAATTTTATCGTCTGTTATAAGTATCGTTTAAACGTCCTGCTAATTTTATAAACAAGGGCAACGAAATAAATTTTAGTACCTTTTTGAGTGTCTTTTTCTCCAATTTTGAGTTATTAACGTTTGTTTCCTGCTTATGATTAGTTTGTTTAGGGCCTTTTGGGGCGTCTAAATTTCATAAATGTGTAGATGTAATGCGTTGTGGAACGGTGGATGCAACAAAGAATTCAGCGGTAAAAGGATACTTTTATTTTGTGAGATAATTGGAAAATATAATAAAATTATCAATATCTGATTGTCAATCAAACTGAAGTTGTTGATGTGTTTCTTCAGTCCTATTCTTCTAACCAAGATATTGATGCAAGACACCGTCTACTTAGAATAATAAACTGCCGTGCAAAATCATTGGATCCTAAGTGGGTTTGTTGTATTCTCCCACGCTCAAAATAACACTTTAAAACTAGTGGTGCTACAGAATGGCACGGACTTTTTCGTACTACTGGGTTTTCTAATTTCCTTGGTCTGGGTAACCTTTCAGACTTGCCACATACTCTGGCCAACTGCCATCTATCGCCGCCCTAAGGTTGTTTGTTTTTCCCCTCAATTTTTCGGCTTCCTAATAATAGGACCGAAATATCACTGTCAGGATATTATAGAAGAGTAAAACCACGTCCTAAAAGGAAATTTTTGTTTAAAATGTGGAGCCGTTTTGAAGAAAATGGCGTTTAAGCGTTACTGTAGATGCGAAATTTGAAGCTCTTTTTCACAGAAAACTTTTGTTCGAGTTTTCGAAAACTTCATTGGAAGTCATTTCAAGCACCTTTGAGAAAATGTTTGAGCATTTCTGAAAATGCGCAAATTCGAGCTCTTTTTCTCAGAAAACTTTCAAATTTTCGAAAAACTTCATAAAAAATTGTGTTAAACACCTCGACTCATATACAAAAATTTCATGAAAACGCCCGTAATGTAAATATTCAGGACGCGAAAGATATTTTTTAAATTGTTAATTTTTTGATAAGAAATAAACGCAATGATGTATACAAATCGCTAGAAATGTGCATACTAAAGGCGTGAGGAATATTTTAAACGAGTGGTGCTACAGAATGGCACAGATTTTCTCGTAGTAGTTTTATATTTTCTTTCGTCTGGTCTAGCCATTCGGGCTTGCCACATACTCTTGCGAGCTGCCATCTACCGCCGCCCAAAGATTTTTTTGAATTTTTGCCAATTTTTCGGTTTCCTAATTGTGGAACCGAAATATTACTTTGAAAATATTAAAGGACAGTAAAACTTCGCCATAAATAGCAAATTGCAATGAAAAAGTTGGAGCCGTTCTTAAGAAAATGGCGTTTAACCGTTACTGTAAATGCGAAATTTGAAGCTCTTTTTTATAGAAATTTTTTGAGTTTTCGAAATACTTCATTTCAAGTCATTCACTGACATATTCACTGACAAATGCAATAGTGTTTATAAATCGCTAGAAATGTGAATATTAATGACCTGAGAGGTATTTCAAAAAAATTACAATTCTATAATTTTTGACAAAACAACAGAACACCGCAAAATGAACTTTATGGCCTATTAAACAGTGCAATTAGCACTGTTTTAGTAGCATTTAATTTTGACTGGAAAAGTTTGAAAAAATTGGGGCGATTTTTGAGAAAATGGCGTTTGAGCGTTTCTGAAAATGCGTAATTTTAATCTCTTCTTCACGGAAAACTGTTGAGTTTTCGAGAAATTTTAAGTAACATTATTTAAAGCACATGCACTCATAAATACAATAATGTCAACAAATCGCCACTAGTGTAAATATTAACGACGCAAGAGACAAGTCAAAAAATTACATTTTTGTAATTTTTGAAAAAATAACAACAAAAGAACAGAGCAATATTAAGTTTATGTCATGTAATATATTACATTTCACACTATTCCTATCAAAAAAGTATAATAATAAAATTGAGCCGTTATTGATAAAATCTTGTTTTTGTTATTTTTTTTTAATTGCTCACATTGCCCGGTAACTTATAAAAAATTTTAAAAAAATGTGCATGACCTTAATGAAAGTACTAATTGTGGACAACAAATTTCTGTTGAGAAAAAATTTTGTTTTCAATATGTAGTTGTATAAAGTTGCTGAAAAATGCATACTTTTACAATTTTCAAAAATTTAAAATTAACAGTGAAAAACAAACTTAGCCACCTTTATAAGTGTATTTTACTCTATTCGTACAATAAAGATAAAGAAAAAATTTGGAACCATTTTTGAGAAAATTTTGAAAATGTCACAAGGGCTTCATATAAATTCCCCCGAAAATTGAATGAATGTTTTTCAAAAACGCAGAGCTTCGACTCAGGCGAAAACGACAGGGATTTCTTCAATTTGGAAAAATATCCTACGCGCATTTTAGGCCCTAGTGTTGTTCACATATACCAGACAGACCGACGGATCACATATACCAGACGGATAGACGTTTTGTAAAAAACAACACATTTTCAGTAACAGGGGACTCAAACGTGTATTTCCGTTGAAATCTCGAAATCGATTTTCCGCAGTATTACGTAACTTTCTCTTTATTACTTATATTACTCCGCATATACGTACGTATACGACAAAGCTAAAATTACATTTGTGTAATTTGTGGAAAAACAAATGAATACAGCAAAATGAATTTTATGTATCTTAAACAGTGCAATTAGCACAATCCATACGAAAAGTTTGGAGAAAAAAGTTGGAGCAATTTTTGAGGAAATGGCGTTTGAGCGTTTCTGAAAATGCGGAATTTTGATCTCATTTTTACAGAAAGCTTTATTTAAAGCATGTGTACTCATAAATACAATAATGTGAACAAATCGCTGCTAATGTAAATAATAACGACGTAAGAGACAAGTCAAAATATTCATCTTTGTGATTTTTTAAAAAATAAAAGGTTAGAGCAAAATGGCGTATGTGACATCTTATAGAATACATTTAGCGCTATCCCTACCAAAAGTTTAAAGAAAAATATTGGGAACTTTTTTTGAGAAAATATTATGATTGTCATTTTTAAATATTGCCCATATTGCTTGCAACATTGAGCGCAAACTAGTTAAATTTTCAAAAAATGTACATGAATTTAATGAAAGAACTAATTATGGAGAAGAAACTTTGAAGGAAAAGTTTCTCTCTTCAATTTTGTAATAGAACAAATAAAATTTCATCCATTGAAATTTTCGACAATTCAGTGTTAACAGTGAAAAACGGACCTATGCCATCCTTATACGTGTATTTTACGCTATTCTTTCAACAAATTTAAAGAAAATTTGGAGCTGTTTTTGAGAAAATTTTGAAAATGTCCCTGAGACTTAGTGTAAAGTACTTCCAAATTTTAAACAATGTTTTCCAGAATCGAAGCACTTCTAGTCGAGCCAGATCGACCGGGAAACATTCATTTTAGAAAAAATGCAACGCATGGTTTAGGTGCTAGTGGTGTTCACAGACGGAGAGACAGACAGACGGGCTGACAGACGTTTTGAAAAAAAAGAAAGAAAAACTTTTTTGGTTTCAGGGGACATGAAAATGTGAATTTCCGTTGAAATCTCGATATCGATTTTTTTTAGCATTACATAGCTTTCTGAAAATGCTGAATATTACTGCCTTATAGTATTACTTCGTATGTACGAACGTATATAAGAAATTAAAAATGCTTACCTGACAATTGTGTTCCTCATTTTACTTAAACCAATCGTTATAAAATGTGCGTGTAATGTAAATTTTATATTTAGAATATAATACACAAGCCTCTTTACCTCTTTTACCGAGAACTATTTATTTGTTTATTGTAAGCCGAGCTAAGGAAAATGTCGGATAATTTTGGAATAGAGATTGATGTGAAAATCATCTCCCGAGCTTACAACAGCTCATCGAGACTTGGAAATGCACATAAAGTGATTTATTTTATTATTTATTTATTTTACGTCAAAAAACAGTTAAAAACTGCGTATGACGTGCTATGGGGAAAAGTGAATTGTGTGCACATTTTCAAAATTCTGTGATCCCTACACTAAGTCATATACTACTTAAATTTTGAATTTTGAAAGGGAGAAAAAACTCCCATGTAATAAAATCTATTTTCAAGGATAAATAAGCAATAAATTTTGAATTTTGAAAGGGAGAAAAAAACAAACAAAAAACTCCCTTGTAATAAAATCTATTTTCAAGGATAAATAAGCAATAAATTTTGGCTCTTATTACTTCCTGCCGCGACAACGTGGATACGATAATTTGAATAATTGTATTTCCCACTGAATTCTAGAAGACGTGCACAGAAAATGAAGTTACATTTATGTCCAGAAGCAAAACAGGGGCCATCTCAGCATTTGCTCAATGGATCAGGGAAACTGGACGAAAAACCTGATCGAGATGGGGGTCATTGACCCGGAAGCTGTGTTACAATAGTTTGTTACAGGTTGTTTATACTCATTTATACAGTCCAAATGGTAATTAATGCATTATGTATCATTGTTAAAATTAATGTTACTTTTCTTGTGATGCTCAGTATAGTCTCTAATTGTATAGAAACAGTTATGCAGCAGAAACGATTTCACTTGTGATTTAAGCTTTTCTATTGAATTTAATCGTTTAATGTCATCTGGCAAAGTGTTGTAAAATAATGTACATGTATTGTATGTGAATTTTTTGTAATGAGCTGTTGATACTGTCACCTGATGAATATGATTTCTACGTCGAGTGTTATAGTAATAGACTTCGGCATTTTCTGAAAATATATTCCCGCCCTTAAGCAAGTCATTTTTTACAAAAACCATTGATTCGTAAATAAAAATACACGGTAATGGTAGAATTCCTAGATTAATGAAGATAGGCTTACAAGAATCACGTGGGTGGGATTTGGTTATTATTCGTACAATTCGTTTTTGTAATCTAAAAATCTGGGAGCTATAAGATGTATTTCCCCAGAATATTATGCCATATCTCAGGAGGGAATGAACATTCGCGAAGTATACACAACGAGCAGTATGAAGGCTGACTGAATTTGCAAAAATTCTGAACGCGTAGCATAATGAACTTAATTTTGTGTTCAATTCATTTAAATGGACGTTCCATTTAAGGTTTGACTGAATTGAGAGACCTAAAAATTTTGTTGCCTTAACATCAGTCAATGGTACACTGTTAATTTTCAATGGAGCACAGAATTGTTTATTTGAAATGAAAAACTGCATTAAAACCGTTTTCTTTTCGTTTACTGTTAATTTGTTATTTCGGAACCAATTTGAAACATCTGATATTGTACTATTTACGGTTTCTTTATTGCAAAGGATGTTCGTATCATCCGCAAAGAGAACCGTTCTTCCGTTTCGAATCGTCGAGGGCATATCGTTTACGTAAAGTAGGAACAGAATAGGGCCTAAAATCGATCCTTGAGGAACTCCACATGCAACGGGCAAAGAGTCGGAAAGGTGCGTACGTAATGTTCCATCATTCCAGTAAGGTATTTCAACTTTCTGAGATCGTTGTTTAAGGTACGAACATAACCAATCTAGAGCAATGCCACGGATTCCGTATGAAGGTAATTTTGAAAGTAAAATGTCATGATCAATGATGTCAAAAGCTTTTGAGAGATCTAAAAATAATCCAATAGGTGCCTCGTTTTGATCTAATGATGAGGCGACATCTTTGAGAAAAGAAAATATAGCTGTTTCCGTTGATTTTGATTTTCTAAATCCATGTTGGCAATCTGAAAGCGCGTCGTGTTTAGTGAGAAAGGTTTCCATTCGTACGTAAAAAGTCTCTCTAATATTTTTGAAAAAACTGATAGAAGAGAGATGGGCCGATAATTTTGAATTTCATTTTTGTTGCCTTTTTTGAAGAGCGGCTTAATTTTAGCTGTTTTGAAAATATCTGGAAACGTTCCAGTGCATAAACGTTCCAGTGCATAGATTTCCGAGAAAAATACAGCAGTTGTTGAAAAAATTGTTCCAACGTATTCGAGTTTTCAACATTTTAAGTTCTCCTGTACTAAAAAACTTATGGATTGTTGAAAAACCATCATTGGAGATACTTTGAAGCTTCTGTGTTTACAAACGTATTAAACAATAAAATGCATCTATAGCGTACATTTTAACGACGCGAGAGATATTTAAAAAAATTACCCTTATGTAATTTTTGAAATATGGTGTTGATGTCATGTGTTTCAGTGCATTTAGTACTATCCGTACAAAAAATTTAAAGACAAGATTTGGTGTCGCCGTTTTTGTGAATTTTTTTTCATTCCTTTCATGCAAATGTACGCGAAAGCTACTCGTATTTTGAAAAATGTACACGGTCTCATTTAAAAATCTAATTTTGAAGAACTTATTTCATTGACATGAAAAATCTGGATTTTCGTTGTTGTAGTTGTGAGAAGATGCTCAAAAAATGATAGACTCTGGCAATTGTCGAAAACTCAGAGAGCTCAACAAAAAGTGAATTTTCGCTTTGCTATTTTTATATGCGTACTTTCCTCTATCCGATGAAAATATTACTTAATACAAAAATTTGGAACCGTTTTTGATAAAAAAAATTGAAAATATCCTGGAGGCTTCATCTAAAGAACCTCCAAAAATTAAATATCCATTTTTGTTTACAGACAGAAGGACGGAACGTTTCTCCTTAAACCGACGTTTTCAATGTCAAGGACCCACAAAACGTGAATTCTGCCCACACATCGTGCTAGAGGAAGTAATTTACTTCATACAGGTACTAAAATTATCCACTTTTCCGGCATGAGGAACCTGCCTTACAAATTTTTCTGCCAAAAAACCGACGTTTATTGCTGCAACATTTCAAAACTTTCTCTATACTACACACGTGGTATGCGAGAGAGTAAAATCTATTATGGTATTTTTTTTAAAATTTAAACCAGTTTTATAGTGATGAACGTTCTACCACGAAATGGTAAGAAATATTATCTGGACAGGTAAGACTAAAAACGTCGCCAAACAAAGTAAAGTAATACGCTTTGAACGAAAATTCTGACGTAATTTAAAATTTGTGTAATGAATTTCAGCTCCCTAACTCTACCCACTGAATCTGTCACAACCCCCCAAAAAATTTTGTTGTACAGTTTATTTTTCCAACCCCGTAGATAGTTTCTCTAAATAATACGATTTTTGAAGGAGAAAAAAAACCCTGCCAAATTCGATTTGGAAAATCATTTGCGAATAAAAGTATTCTTGAGAAATGTAAAAAGAAATTTCTCCATATTGCTGTTATCTGCTATATCCATATATCTGTACGTACGTTTTTCCACGAGTAGAATATTGGTGTGATTTAGTAGACAAAATATCCTGTTATTACCTCAAATCATATTTAATAAGTTAAACTCGAATATATAAATAATTTTTTTAAATTTTCTGACTATAGGTTTGAAGTAAATGTCAAAATTGAAAATTGGTGATTCTATGGCTCTGCTGAGACAACGAAGAGATGCATGTCAGGGCTTTTTGATACCCAGGAAAACAAACATCGCGAGGTACAGTAGGGAATGTCTCTGAGAGAAAGTCACAAACTTATAGGTCTTGTAAAAGGGTTGAAAATGATCACTTTTTGCCAATGAGCATACTGTGAAAAATGGCATGCGACACAGTTGTATGCATTTATACATGTAACATTTGCCCCCTGATGGTTAGGCAACCTCTAGGTGCACAGAAGTTCGGGAGATACACGGAATCTCCTAGACTGCGTCAGAGCTTGACCTGCCGAACACCTGTACAAATTGGGCTAATTTTCCTTTTGAAAAAAATAAAAATTTGTATTTGGAAAATAAAATAGCCACCGAGAAACGTTTAATGAAATTAAAACCAATAGTATTTAAGTGGTGTCGCCGCTGATAGGTCAAGTCTTGTCAGAGGTTGTGGCGCTGAAAGACAGTGTTCAACTATACACACAAAATGGCCTAATCGCGTCGGAGATTAATGGATAATGTACATTGTAAGATTGAATATTTATCTCACTATGTGGAATGAAAAGATTCGGCCAGTCGTGAGAATGCCTACTACCAATGTTTATGAAATGTATCAAGGCCATATTAACAGTTACACAGGATGAGTCACGTAAGTTTAGCACCTCCTGTAACTTTTGAACTGTTGAAGTTATTGCATTGCAGTTTTCATGGAAGTGCGTGAGGGAATGGGGTTAATTGATACATGTATTCATTTCTATTTTATCACTTGTATTTTACGAGATATTTGGGATAACTTAGTTTTTTAAATGGAACTATACATATTTTTAGTCTATCATAACGAGCATAAAGACGAATCCAATTATATACGTATTGTTAAATGTTAGATGGGCAATTTTTGAGTAATTTTGAATTCTTTTGCAACTCGTGTTTAACGGATATTTTGAAAGCAACAGTCCGCCACACAAGGTCACGCAGCGCTTTACCAGCAAACGCTTTATTATGACCTTAATAATATGCACAGAATTCTATAATCAAAGTAACATACCAAAATTCGTACTTCTATATCACGCCATGCCACTATGCTGGATTTAGGACACAGTGGCCGAAAAAATGCCCGGGGTATTGTCTTCCCACTTCCTCCCACCCCCTCGCACCTGCACTGACACTGTTGCTATTCGAACAAGAGTTCGTTGAGTTCCCTAGAACAAACTGGTAGAGATTATACTATAAATCGCTAATACACTGGAAATACAGTAACAAGTAGTTGTACCCTGCCACGCTTCGCTGTGGCAAATTGTGGTTGCATGGATGAGAAATGAACAAAACAAAGCATACGTTTCACAGAAGTTTAATTTTGCAATACTTGTCGATATACAATATTTTTTAGTTTTTCATTGTCTGCGTACATGTAAATGCTATCTGGTTTGCCGACACGGGAACACGCAACATGCAGTTTTCCATGTGAGAAGCAATCCGTATCTAAATCTAAACCACTCAATTCTTAAGATCGACCTTGAGTTTTATTGATTGTGATTGCGAACGCCAATCGAATTGGGAATTACAATCGTTTGAATGGAAATGGTGTATCGGTCGGGATCATGGGAATTCGAGGAATGAGAACATCTTCGTCATTGAAAGGCCCCGTTAAAATCGTTGCTCATCAATTTCTGAACTGCGAGTCGCGTGCCGTTACAGAGTTTTGGCTGACTAATATTCTGCAACATGATAATAGGCACACCCATTTTCAATTTTAATATGTGTGATGGGATCCCAGGCAGATCAAGTGAGTTTAAAAATTCCGTTGGATAATTAACTACTTCATCTGCTTCCACAACCGTGTCTATCGACTTATATGTAATTTCTTCACTTTGAATGCTAGATTGAATAACATTATTACGTTGATAGACATCTTTATTCTTTGCGGCAAGGATAGCTCGTTCACTGAGCCAATCTGATTCCTATAATTAATTTGAATATTAGGAAAAACTTTTTCGATCATTTGTTCTTTCGATGTCACTAAATTCCACAAATTATCAGGAAATGATATTCGTCCTGACGTCTCATCCACAGGAAGACGTCCATTTCCGAATGTGCAGTAACTGTCATGAGAATATCTCGGTGGATTGTTCGTTCTGCAGTTAGACACGCATATTCGTAGTCAACTACAATGTAGTACGTACGTGTCGCCACAATGTTGAATATTTCAGGCAAGCATTTATTTCGTTCGCTGGTGTTGATTGAGAAATTAAGGCAATATTAACGTAAAATCTCCTGTGAGCAATATCAATGCATTCCCGCATTTATAATAAAGAATCTGCAATTCTAAGAGGGCAAAAACCTTTATTAATGTTTTCTGCCTATCCCTTATCGTTCTAACAATTCCATGTCGACAACAATGAGACATAGGACAGGCAGTATTGAAAAGTTTTTAAAAATTAATATTAGTTAAATACATGAATTTAAATAAATAAGTAATATATTAGTTAAATAAAATAGTTAAATTATAATTATAAAAAGTAATATTTTTTCTATCCATAACAATCCACAAAACATAACCTTTGCTGAGGATTTGGCGATGGGCGCAGCTTAATCACGAGACGATCACAAAAATACCTCGATTCAGGTGAATATTGAGTTCAGATTGTATAATAATTTGAATGGGTTACAAGTGGATACGTTTTTCTTTGTTAATAAACAATGTAAATGAGAACAGGTAATATTTCATATGTGACTGCGGTTGTCGTTATGTAGTATGGCGAGTGTTCCCTTCGCTTCCGGCAGATGGCGCCTTTGCAGGTACACAGCTGACCGTCAAAAAGCGTTTTCTCGCGGTCACGGGTATGTTACTGACGCGAAAAGTAAATAAAAACAATCGTTGAAGCGGGTTGTATATCGTGTCAAAATTTCAGTTCAATCGGTGCAGAACTTTTTGAGTTTTGAAGCGTAAATAAACCAATTTAACATGTATAATGAGGTACCTGTGGGCTACCTTTATTTCTTTTAAAAATAATGACTTAATTTATGGATGTTACCTTTTTTGTTCTATTATGATGTGTTATATTTTAATTTATTTATTTATTCAGCTAAAAATTGCTAGTCCGAGGAAATATTTTTTTTAATACTGCCAAATCATACGGCCAGAACTAGTCTTGTCTAAAAGAGTAGTAAAAGGAAAAGTCTGTTAACTAGAAACATTAGCTTAATTCTGTCGCGCTAATTAGTATAATGATAACATGACAAAATTATTATTTGCATGGAAAACTTAAGAGAATAGAATAGTTAGATATAAGCTAGTCCGTTAAGAGTCCAAAGATTTGATTTATTAAAATATAGTTCGTCTACATTTTAGACAAATAGTGGTGGCACCTTTGTAAGAACCTTGTCTTACCACAGCGTGGGTTGAAATGTTGCGCGTGGTTGTGGTGAAAACAATGGTGGATTTAGGCATGGGCCCTGTGGGCATTCGCCCCTAGGCGCCAAAGGTTTTTGGGGCAGCAAATTTTCTCCAATCAAAAATTTTGTTTTTTCTCGAAAAATTATTTACTGAGAGGAATTACAATTGCCCGTGTTGATTCAACATTGCTCTCGGACAGCTGGCTCGCGAAAAACGATATCGTGGCATTTTTTACACAAAATTATACAAATTCAAATTCTTTAGAACCATAACTTTCAGCATGACAAAGCACTTTTACTTTCTTGTATACGCACGTATATACGGAGTAATATAGAAAAAGTTAATGTGATACTGTGGAAAATTGATTTCGAGATTTCACCGGACATAAACGTTTTAGGGTCCTCTGATACCGAAAAAGAACCTACTGTCCGTCCGTCTGCCTGTCTGATGTATGTGAACAACACTAGCGCTTAAACTATACGTGGGATTTTTACCAAATTGAATCGTTTGAATCTCTGTCGATCTGGCCTCACTCCAAGACCTGCGATTTTGAAAATTATTCATTAATTTTTGGGGGTAATTTACATGAAGCCACTGCGACATTTTCAAAATTTTCTCAAAAATGGCTCCAAATCCTTTCTTTAAATTTCTTGAATGAATAGAGTGAAATGTACTTATAAAGGTGTAATGGTATTTTCACTGTTAAATCTTAATTTTCGAAAGTTCCAGAAGCTTGAAATGTTTTGGTCTTGCTACAACTACAAAATTGAAGAGAGATTTTCCCTTGAAGTAAAATTTATCCCCATGATTATTTCTTTCATTAAGGTCATGTACATATTTTTGGAAATGTTAGTAATTTTCGCTCAATATTGCCTACAATATGTGCAATATTAAAAATAAACAAAACAAGATTTTATCAAAATCAGTTCCAAATTTTTTCTTTTAACTTTTGGTAGGGATTGTGCTAAATACACTCTAAGATGACATAAGTGCCATATTGCTCATATTCTTTTGTTTTTTCAAAAATTACAAAAATGTATTTTTTTACTTGTCTCTCTCGCCATTAATATTTGCATTAGCCGCAATTTGTTCACATTGTTGTATTTATGAGTAAATGTGCTTTAAATAATGTCATAAAGTTTCTCGAAAACTCAACAGTTTTCTGTGAAAATTAACTCAATATTCCAGATTTTCAGAAACGCTCAAACGCCGTTTTCTTAAAAATAGCTTCAAAGTTTTCCAACGGATAGTGCTAATTGCACTGTTTAATATGACATAAAGTTCATTTTGGGATATTCTTTTGTTCATGAAAAATTGTACGAAGGTAATTTTTACTTGTTACCGCTACCGTGGTATAGAGAAATTTATTTAATGCTGCGCGATAAAACGGCGAATTGTCGCCAGAAAAATTGTTAACACAGGGCCCTGGGAACGAAAAATTGGGTAGATCCAAAGGTTAATATTTTAGAAAAAATCCCCTAACACATGGTGTAGCTTCAATCCATGTTTTGTGGGTCCTTGATACCGAAAAATCGAATGACAACAAAACGTCTGTCCGCCTGTGAACAACGCTAGCGGCTAAACCGTTCAGCCGATTTTCTCCAAAATTGATATTCCCCAATCGACATGAAACCCCTGGGACATTTTCCACATTTTCAAAAAAATGGTTCTATCGTTTTTGATTAAATTTTGTTGTTGAATAGTGTGAAGGACGTTTAAGAGAATGGTATAGTTCTCATGTTCGTTGAAAACCCTGATTATTCGAAAATTGCAAAAGTTCAAACTTTTTTTCGGTACCTAAACTCAACCATTAGATATAGAGATTTTTTTAAATTAATGTAATCTTTCCTTAAAGATAGATTTTGAAATAAGGCCATGTACAAATTTTCGATAATTTGAGTATTTTTTGCGTAATTTTCCGTGAAATATGGGCGAGAAATATGCGTTGTTTTAGCACTAGTCACTTCATTAAATAATTCATTAGTGCCTAAATTGCCAGATTCTACGACGTCAGTTAAACGCAAGCTATATATACAGCACATACGTTGTATACGTATGCCCATTGTACGTTGTACGTTGGGTGAATCAGCTGAAAAATCTCTGGTGTTAAAGGAAGATATGAAAACGTCAAGCTGTCCCTGTCAGATTCCTCCTGGACGTTTTCCGGACTGAGCGGGATCGAAGAGGGGGGCGTTGGGGTGCCGCTCCCGCCGTCCAACGCGGCGGCGACGGAGGAACCACGCGCCGCCTCACTAACGACGGGCTTCCGCACGACTTCGGCCTTCGCGCTCGCCCCCGCTCGCGGCCCATCTCCTGCCGCTCTCTCCACCGCACTCGCAGAGTGAACAGGAGCGAGCACACCGGATGCGTATGTGCATGCAAGTACGCCACTTCATAGTCTGTATAAACCCTATGACTCGTGAAAAGACTAGTGCATGAGTGTAATGGACGGTTACTGGTTTCACTGCAATTTATAGGTTTTGATTTCATTCCTGTTAAGTGAGATGAATGAACTCTGGAGATTCCTGAGTAGGAGGGAGTGCCAATTTACCTTTCACCCTTGCGTTTTTATAGGTGGCGATACCATTTCCCTTGCCCTTGCCCTTGCCATACCTGCATCTATGACTTTGACACGCATTAATTTCTTTCGTGGTTCAGTCATTGAATACGCCCTCTCTGAAGAGAACGGAATGTAACAGATTGTGTGAAGTGGAGACATCAGTAAAAAAGAGAACGGAGGAGATTGTGACAAGAAGATCAGTTGGCAGCAAATCAATATCTATTGAATTGTATGAAATGCAGTTAATCTGAAAATAAATATTTGAATTTTTGAGAACCGAATGAGGAAGAGTCAGTAATTATGTGACATACCAATATGTGACTGAATATGGTACAATATTTATTATAAATATATGTGAATATGCTAGCATAGCAACGGTAAGCGAGCCGTCGTCAAGATTAACATCTTCATGCAGTGACAATCGCGGAGACGGCTAGCTAATTCTATATAGAATTCTGGGATTGGCCGAAAAAGCAGTGACAGTCGTGAAGACGGCTAGTTCGTTTTGCAAGAAATTTAGAGATTGGCTAGGTACGAAAGTACATCAAGTGTTATCTGCAAATAAACAACCGAAAGATGGACCGAGTTTTGCAGGGCTGAAAGAATACGATAGGCATTCATTCTGACTGATGCCGTGGTCTTGAACGGATCGTGCTCCAATTAATGTTAGGAGTTTTTTCGGGACTTGTAAGCATCTACTAGGGAATAGATATTGATAGAACATCGAATTTGAATACTAAGTGTGACAGTAAAACTTAAAATATTTCAAGTGAACGAGTTAGAAGGACATTGAGGGCTTAGGCGAAGTTATCAGTAATTGGACTGGAATGCTAGCAGCAGATAGTTTATTGATCTGATGAATGCTGATTGAAGTGTGCTTCCGAGAAGAGAAGAGAGAAGATGGTATCTGGACCTGAGGACGGCGACGTCGGAGAAGAATGAAGATGGTCCAAAAGCGCGCGAAGACGAATACATTATAAGGTTGGAACCGGTCATGACCAAGGTTTTTTTTTCATATTGGGTAAAATTATAAAATACCAAAATTGTTCAATAAATTTCCATGTTTTGTGAAATGAATACATGATTCTCATTGAGCCAATTCTAGTAACGAAGTAGCAAGATAGAAATATATTTGCTGTTCAGGTTCCTCGACCACTCTGTATAGATGGCAGATCGGATAATCATCTATTAGCATACAATAGTGATTATTTCTATGAACCCCATCGACCCAGGTAGCCGGAAACTAATTTATTATAATTAGAGTTGAAGGTTGACGTGTATAATAGTATTGGCGTAATCTTTTCCTGGCGCCCATTTATACAAATTCGGAACGGATTACGTTGGAATAAATCATCAAATATAGGCAGTTTATTTCAATAACGATCGAGGGCAGTGTCACTTGATTGTGGTTTTATAGTTTATTTGTGCACATGTAAAAGAATATCTACTGCTAATGGTCCACTTCACAAACAGGCGAAGTGACAAAAAACAAATAAACTTGTAAATGTCGGCGAATGGAGAGATACGCAAGGCTTTGCGTCTGTTCTACCGAATCCACGTTTTGTGGGTTCTTGATCCCGAAAACACGGTTAACTGAAAAACATCTGTCCGACCATTCGTCTGTCTGAACACCGCTAGTAACAGCGTAAGTAGAATACGAGAAAGTAGAAACAAGTCCCATCAGAATGAACAAACAATATATACTAACGGAGACAAGCTACCTTGTGTTGGTAGAGTCGAAAGCCTCAATAACAGTGCGTATTTATCGAAATTCCAGTGTTAGGTTTGGTAACTTGAATATTAAAATACTTCATACTATCCCTAAAACGAACGAAATAAATTTTTAAAAAAATTAAAAACTGCCTGTAATTCGATTTCAAAATGTATTTATTCTCCGTGTCTCAAGATTTATAATTCAAGAAAAATTTGGATTTCGCTCACTTGCTTAACAGCGACCGACACGTTACGGTTTCAGCAATAGATGTAGTACTTCAAAAACATTCTCCGTTTTACAAGTTCGTCGACCTCACAGTTCGCGCTATTGAGGTGTGCGGAAAAAATGTCATTAATTTTATGTTCTCGGAAAACGAGCACAGCAGGGCTAAAAAATTCATGCTTACGAGGGAGCTATTCTGTAGTGATGAAATAAGTTTCTTTCCTAAATTTCCATAAAAGCCTCGCCAGTCCATTTCGTGTCGCAGCTTGCTCCGCGCGCTTCGGCCCCGCCATCACACTCGCTCTGCCCGCCTCACCCCGCTCTGCTGCGCTCTCCCGCTGCGACATCCCCGCCCCGCTCACGCCTGTGTTGCTCCCCGGCCCGGCCCATCCCGCCCGGCCCGGTCCAACGCGCTCCGGCTCGCCCCCTTTCCACCACCGCCCCCGCCCTGCCCCGCTCGCATCGCACCCTCCCCACTCAGCTCTCACCGTGTGCGAGGGCCTCCTCTCCGCTTCGCCCGTCGTCGCCGCCGTGGCCCGCCTCAGCCATTAGGGTCATCGTCGCAATCTCGTTGGCTGCGCGTAAACAGAACGGAGCGCTGTGTGCCTCGGACTGCGCGGGAGATGGCGGAGGCGAACGGCGGGGCCACAAGGCCCTCCAACCGAATTGTTTTGCCGTCACGGTGTTGGGGCATGTGGGTGACATCAAGATAAGCTGTCTTGTTGCCGGAAGGAAACCGACGCGCAAATATGCAATGCATTAAAGCTCAAAATACTGTTTTGTTCCTGCGGGAAGACGGTAGACGATTCACAGGCAGGAAGAGACGTATCGGTATAGACAAATCGGCGGAAAACACAAAAATAGAAACTACCTCGAACAATTGGAACCACGTAAGAGTCGATCAATCATCCAACACCCGCTGCAATATACATTTTAAACTAGAGGCGCTACAGAATGGCACAGACCTTCTCATACTAGTTACTTATCTAATTTCTTTAGTCTGGACTAGCTTTTCGGTTTTGCCTCACCCTCTTCCCAACTGTCATTTACTGCCACCTAAGGTCATTTTTTCATATTTTCTCAAGTTTTTGATCCGCTAATGGCAGGTCTGAAATATGACTTTAAGAATATTATAGAAGAGCTGAACCTGGTCCTATATGTAAATATTCGTTGAATTTAGAGCCGTTTATGAGAAAATGTCCAGGCATTTCCTAGAATGCGCAACTTGGAGCTCATTTTCACAGAAAAATAGGGAGTTTCCGCGAAACGGCATTGGAAATCATTTGCAGTCTTTCTACTTATAGAGGCAATGGCATATAAAAACGCAAATTCAGTCAAGCCTTCATACTGCTCGTTGTATATACTTCGCGAATGTTCATTCCCTCCTGAGATATGGCATAATATTCTGGGGAAATACATCTTATAGCTCCCAGACTTTTAGATTACAAAAACGAATTGTACGAATAATAACCAAATCCCACCCACGTGATTCTTGTAAGCCTATCTTCATTAATCTAGGAATTCTACCATTACCGTGTATTTTTATTTACGAATCAGTGGTTTTTGTAAAAAATGACTTGCTTAAGGGCGGGAATATATTTTCAGAAAATGCCGAAGTCTATTACTATAACACTCGACGTAGAAATCATATTCATCAGGTGACAGTATCAACAGCTCATTACAAAAATTCACATACAATACATGTACATTATTTTACAACACTTTGCCAGATGACATTAAACGATTAAATTCAATAGAAAAGTTTAAATCCCAAGTGAAATCGTTTCTGCTGCATAACTGTTTCTATACAATTAGAGACTATACTGAGCATCACAAGAAAAGTAACATTAATTTTAAAAATGATACATAATGCATTATTTACCATTTGGACTGTATAAATGAGTATAAACAACCTGTAACAACTATTGTACTACAGCTTCCGGGTCAATGACCCCCATCTCGATCAGGTTTTTCGTCCAGTTTCCCTGATCCATTGAGCAAATGCTGAGATGGCCCTTGTTTTGCTTCTGGACATAAATGTAACTTCATTTTCTGTGCACGTCTTCTAGAATTCAGTGGAAAATACAATTATTCAAATTATCGTTTCCACGTTGTCGCGGCAGGAAGTAATAAGAGCCAAAATTTATTGCTTATTTATCCTTGAAAATAGATTTTATTACAAGGGAGTTTTTTGTTTGTTTTTTTCTCCCTTTCAAAATTCAAAATTTATTGCTTATTTATCCTTGAAAATAGATTTTATTACATGGGAGTTTTTTTTTTTTCTCCCTTTCAAAATTCAAAACTTAAGTAGTATATGATTTAGTGTAGGGATCACAGAATTTTGAAAATGTGCACACAATTCACTTTTCCCCATAGCCCGTCATACGCAGTTTTTTAACTGTTTTTTGACGTAAAATAAAATAAATAAAAAATAAAATAAAAACGTCCGTAATATAAATATTAACGACGTCGGTTTCGTCACAAGAAATTATAAAATGACATCTCATGGCACATGAGATGATGCATTTGCTGTTTATGCACGAATCGTCATCACACATTCAGCCAATTGCAGCGAGGGGTGGTAGCGGTAAACCGAACAGCTGACAATCGATTTTTTCGCACAGTGGTCAAATACCTCTGGCGTTACAATAAAGTTGATTCCAAACATTAACTTTGATTCTCGTATAAATTTATAATGCTATTAAACAAAAAGAAAATAACGTATACAACTCGTTTATAATTGTGCGTTATTGCATTCGTACAAATTTGAAAACTCGCTCCTAACTTCGGTCGTTTTCAAATAATGTACTCGGGCAGTAAATTTTAACATTACAAACTAGTTGCGTTATGGATAAGAGGGCTCAGAAATATAGTTGGCCCCTTTTGTTTAAGGCTGCGCATCTCTATGGGAAATATTATTGAATATTCGGAGTGGAAACTGTTTGAAATACCATTCGCAGTGATTGGGACAAAAACCATCTTTCTCCGAACCATTTACATACATGTAACATTCTGTAACTCAGTACATACATGTAACTGGACACTCAGTTCTGTCTCTTGACTGCCTGTTGAACACATTACGAATGTGTTTGGTCGCGATAACTCGAATATACAGCGGGCACAGTGGGGGTTCTTTGAAAAAGCCATATGAATGCCGTCACTTCCTTCGTTATCATTGTAGAACCCATCCCCTTTAACCGAGCCGACTTAAACAGCGTTTCCTTCCTTTTAGATAAGAGCATGGATTGAAGCAAAATATTTTCCTTCTTCTCTTACACTCCGTTTCCGTGATCATTTAAGGAAATTCCAGTAAGGTTAGGTTTTCCTATTTTAAGAATTATTTCATAGTTTTCACGATTTTTATAAAATGTAAAAATAGATTCTTAGAAAATGAATTAAGTTTTTTTTCTGGTACATTTATTTTAAACACTGTCCAACAGATAATATGTGGAAATTCTTATCAAGCGTGCAAGTCGAATTGTTACCTATTATCTGAGAAGATAATAATACATAAATGTTGTGACGAAATTATTTGTATTGTTTTTACTAATTGTGAAATTATTAAAATACAGTTGAAATAGCTGAATGTCTCATCACCGACGCTTTGTACGGTTTTAAAAAATTTCAATATATTGAAAATTTCTTCAACTCAAGTGCTAAATAATAAGAAACGTTATTACACTTGCCTGCTTCTCTCATCCTCAGGAGTAGAACAAAAATAATCTAGTAAGAATTACAATTAAATAATAAGAAAATACAAAAAAAAGTTTGGTCGTAACTCTTCTTTTTGGTCAACGGCCACTATCTACACCAGGATACGGTGTTGAAGAACCTAACCGGAACGCTCTCAGAAGAATTGTTCTGGAATACATTCTTTCAGTGCAATATCAGCTGGTTAATTAAAGAAAATTTGTACATTTGCATGCTTCTATTCTCAATCAAACCATTCAATTCTTATAGACGTAAATTACAATATAATTTGTAGTTGTAAACAGTGGCGTCCAGGCTGTAAAGTCTCGCGACCTGTGACGTTCATCACCTGGGTGCTGTTACTGGCTCGTGGTTCGCCCACCGCTAGATCGCAGCGCTATAAGACGCGAAGAAACACTCTATGGAGAAATTTCGTAGAATCTTGAGGATGAAACCGAAAACAAATCATAATTTCCCCACCAGGAGACCGAGAGGCGTCGAATGGCGCGATTGGTGGACGAGAAGGGCTGTAACCGTGAGGGACAGTCCAACACACGGACGCACGCACGCACGTTACTCGAATACTATACCAGGATGAATTGTACAAAACACGTTACCGGCTAGTCGGGAGCTTGGAGCATCGTCCTGTTGGGGTGGTGCCCCGCTGGCGGAGATACCTGGGGATAAAAACCCCCTGCAATTCGACATGAAGGTTGCCGCCTGATGTCACGTTTTAGCAAGGGAGGAACACCGCCACCTTCCAAGGTATAACATGAAACAACACAACACCTTCCAAGTCATCACTACACTTATGTGACTAATGACCATGGTAGTTGTCGCGCGAAAATAATTAAAAACGTATTTCTACTTCAAAACATGTTTTCTAAAGAAAATTAGAAATGTTTTAACGTAGTACTGTTTTCAATTTAATAATATCTAAAACTAAAACTAGTGGTGCTACAACAGTAAATTCTTTCTCGCAATATTAGTGACGGTTATGTAATATTACAGTGTCACAGTATCAGCCTTACTTATCCTTTGAGGGCCAGAGCAAGTCCTTTATTTAATACTAGTGGTCCCTCCCTCCTTTCTACTCGCTTAGTACATGACGGGAGGCCTTTCCCGATTTTCCGTGGGTCCTTGGGGGGAAGTGGGTTGAAAAGAGAAGAGGATTGCCGGCCGTTGTATCTGAATTAATGACCGGCGAGGCGGAGGAGCGACAAATTGAATTTGTTCCAGATAAAAGTCTCCATTTGTTACCATACGTTCTAACGCCTGGGGGCACGAAATAGTCGGCCAGCCACTTGATCCCTCCCCCCGCCAACTTCTTTTTCTTCTTGTGTTGCATCCACGCTCCTCACGTTGCCGAACAAGTACTGATAGTGATAAGTCGCTTTACTGACTTATTATTAAATGATGGATGTTTTAGTTAGGCCTTGGCAGCAAATCGATCCTGAACCATGATCAACTGTGGGGAATTACTTTACCGGTCCTTAAAATTCGTGGAATTCATGATAGTTCACTGCTTTTACGTCAGCAAAATATTTTTTTGTTATTCGGAAGGTAAACAAAACATTTCTTAATTGTCAATGTTGCTTAAGTTGCTTATGTTGCTCTCTTTTTCTCTTGTGATTGAAAAAAGGTAACTACTCGTTTCGTGTACACGCTGTTTAGGAACGATATACATGTAGGTAATGCTGCAACAATTGTGTGGGGATTCTGACGGAAATAAAGTTTTGCAAGTCACTAATGTCGAAAAATGTTGTTCCAGTGTTCCAGAACGATTTCTCTTCCTGTCCGTCCCCTTATCTGAATACGATCAACACTGGCACAAATTTTCAAAATTCGAACCTCATATTGTGTCATTAAATATTGAATATGAAATATTGAAACTGGATATTTCATTTTTAATGATATCTATTCTTCAAATATTGGGTATTTAAGTCATTTCATGTACATTATCGTAGATTTTTTTAATTTTCCAAATTTAATTTTCCATAATTTGGGGTCAAATTGTCAAAATGTTTCAAAAATATTCATAAACATGGTAAACCATGACTTTGGTGAAATAAAAATGAATGTTACAAAAAAAAGTCTTGTAAAATGCTCCAAAAGTTTTCTTTGCATTTTTTGCTCGAATAGATTAATCCTTTGATCCTTCATATTTGCAAACTTGTCTATGATGTCTTCATAGAATGGCTATTTCTTATTTAACTGCGGATGAAGTTTCTTCTGAATTGCAATAAGAACAGAAGGAAGTCTCTCTTCTGAAATTGCGTTCCTGAGGTATGAATTTATGCATTTCAGATAAGAAAAGCCTTCTTTTCACAGATGCTTCAGTAGAGGAGATGGACAGAATGTTGTAGAACAATTTGTAAACGCCCATAAAAGTCCTTTATCATCAAGAAGCATTTCGAACATATTTTTTTCTGTAGAAGTCTGCCTTTCTTTTTCACATGCCGATGAAAACTGAGAGTTCGTTTCTTAAGCGATGTGTTTTAGGGAAGATATATTCAAAGAAATTTTGCCTATTTTCAAGTGCACCAGAAGGAAAGCATGTATTGAATTCTTCAAATTTTGATTAAATTTAATACACACATCAAATTAAAGAGCGTATTTTGCTTTTTGATATAGCAATATATTAAATATCTACGAAAATAACAAGAGTTACACATGATTTACTTAAGAGATTTTTCTCCAAATTTTTGAAAATTAATTTCGGCTTGAAAATAAAAGAAAAAATTAAAAACACGTTTCGTATTTTTACTTACACATTTCACACAAGAAAAGTTTAAAATCTGAGCCATCAAGGTCAAATTTTCCTTAAATTTGTGCGATTTGACATGGAACGACTCGTTTACTGGGTTTTGTGTCGGCGTTCCGCAGACGCACAAAATCTTCTTCATTCCTTAGTGTATTTTATAAAGAAAGGAGTACTGGGAAATGTGAAGGTTGCGTTTGTCTACCGTGACACTTTCTCGTGCGGAAGACTTCCATTCCCTCTGCGGGATTCGAACCTTAAACCTTAAAGCAGAACAGTTGCCGCTGCAGAGATCTGCGGGATTTTTCTCGTGGGAACCTCGAATTAACTTGTAAGTAAATAAATTGCCCTGTTGTTTGTACGCATGTCTTTTAAAACTTTCTATAATATTTCTATACTTTTCTCTTTTGTGTTAATGTGCAGGCTGTACGTCACAATATAGAGTTCGCGATATATTGCGCAAAGGCACAAATATTTCAATTGCCTCTATTCGGCCAGTGACAATAGTGTGATTACTGCCTAGATTATCGAAATGTAGAGAAGAAAGAAGACAATCTTATAAAGTAGGTTAATCACTAAAGACATTATCTCTTTCTGAAGGCACGTATCGAAAAATGCTTTGCCTGTTGATAATAGTGATATTACGGGAAGATACCTCTTTGTGGAATGACGTACTAAGGCAATCGTGCACATTCATGTGTGTGTGTATAATACTAAATAGTATTATATCAAGCAATAGTATAGTATAAATAGCACTAAATAGTATAAAAGCAATTAAAAATGGGGTATAAATAGTTGTGTTTGAAAATAGTGTTTAAATAATTGTATTTGAAATATGTATTTTAAAAATATTTTTAATTTGAAAAACTGTATTTTTTAGTATTTGGTCATGTATTTTAGAGATGTATTTAAACACAAAAAATAAGTGTATTTGAAAAAGGAAATACTTAAAATACTTCCAATGCAGATGAAGGTAACGAGGATATGTTCTTTTTGTTTAATTCCGCTAGTGAATAAATCTCATTGAAACAAAAATAAAAGCCCCTTTCTGGTGTTGAATTTGAATTCTCTTCATTTTTGAATTATAAATCTAAATCATTAAAAATGCTGACAACTATTCAACAACAAAAGAATGCGTTCATTCCATATAACTAGAGCCCGGACAATGTCCTTTTTGCCTATTTCATTTCTTTGAATGTATATTTAGGCAACTTACCCCATTATCAATGTTTACCTTAACGATGGCTTTTTCGAGGGTTTTATAATGCTTGTAAATGCCTGTTTTAGAGATAATTGCCTAATCGAGCGTTAAGAGCCCAAGTGTCTATATTGAATTTTCAGCATTTTTAATATTTTTGGTTCACTGTATTTTGTTTTATACTTTTTTTTTTTTTTTTTTGAGAAATCACTGCCGGGTATTTTTTATCAAACAAGTAACACCCTCGAAAAAGCTTCCAGGACGTCCTCCGATCGAGGAGCTCTATGCCCTGTGTGTTCTTGCCTTTAACGCGTCGAGCAGGGACACCGCTTAGAGACATTTAAGAATTTGACACCGTGTGGGTTACCTTATCTACCCGCCGGAACCCGTCAGGGCGCTCTAGAGAACAGGAAATTCCTCTCGTCTTTCCGATCTTCGCAATTGTTTATGAACTATCTGTTCCATATCAAGAACACAACTGTCTACAAAAATAACGCTCTCGGAATCTTTCGCTTTCGGAAGGTAGAATTACACAAGATATGCGTAGTTTTCTTCGATAAGTGTGTATTAGTTTTAAAGTTTGGTGCATGTCAGATATGTAAATTTGCTGTTCTTGTAAAGCATGTTTGCTACAATACCAAAAGAGAAAGTTTCAAGAAGTGCATTGCTAAAAGAGTGGATTTATGGAGAAGGTTCATGGCGGATTGGAAATGTATTTTTTTGCTAGTGTTCTGAAAAGATGGTAAACTGTGCAAACAATATTTCTTACAATATAAGAACACTGCAACTCATGCAAAAATTGCAAAAAATTGAGAAAAACTATTTAAACCTTCTTCCGCAAGTGCAGTCAAAGGATGAAGATAAGAAAAAAATTCAACACTGACATGTGCCATGTCGCAAACATTCCATTTTCAAAACTTCAAAATCCAACATTTAACCAGTTTAACCAACAAAATATAAAATTACACACGAGTCAACTCTTAGGAAATTTTATCTATCTCCCTAATATGTTTTGACAATTGAAGAAATGCGATTTCTTTTTAGAGAACCGTGTTCATTCTTCATGTAGTACGTATTACGTAAAAATTTTAATATTATTCAACCATAATGCTCAATTCCTTGTTTAATTTTAAATTTTTACTTCCTAAGTTCCTCCCTATTGTCAACTATAATGTCCATTTCCCCGCCTATTTTTAAGTTTTAAGTGCCTATTTTCGACCTTTTTAGTGCCTACTTGTCCGAGCTCTACTTGTAACACATTTGCGGTAATAAGTAATTGACAATTACAATAAATTGTTACAATAAAAAGTAATTATAAATTTAATTACTTAACTATAATTATAATTATATAACAGAATTTTGAGTGCGTGAAGTGTTTTAAATACATATGTATTTAGCTATTAAAAATATAATGTATTTTGAGTATGTATTTAAATACTTATTTACGAGGTATTTTAGCGAAATATTTAAATACTAATTTAAAGTATTTTATCCAACTCTGATTATAAACATTAGGTTTTACAAAGTTCTGTTCTCACTCTACATTTGTATTGTTGGCTTAATATAAACGTAATGGAATGAGGTAATGAGAATGTGGTTACTCACTTTTCACTCAATTATCAAGAAAATTATATTTGAACATATCATTTGGGAATGTGTGCAGCAGTAACAGCCTTTAGCGTTACTTTCGTCAAGGCTATTTATTTCATCAACAGTTCATTACAATGCTAATATCTGAAACATATTTCTCATGTACAAAATATGTGTTGCTCTCTGCTCTAGTTACCGTTTCTTGGAAAGAAGACCGGTTTCAGAACCAATGCGTAGTGCCCCAGACTTGCTTCTCGCTTTGACTCTCATCGCCTACAGTCGTGGGAGAGAAAAGTTCGTGATTATTTGCAGTAAACGCACAGGTCCAGTGCCATCTTACTGGCATTTCAGATCGCTGTCTCTTATCTCGTATTTGAAGTACTGTTACTCCGTTTCTTGTCCTCCGACATGTATGTTCTTTTCATTACATAAAAGCTGCGTGGGTTGAGTTGCACTGGCGAAGGTCCATTGAGGAGAAAGAGAGGTAGCAATGCACGAAGAAAATGCAAGCGTCATCAAGATAAAATTGGTTGACTGATGCGTTTCTCAAGCAATTTTAACTTGCTTTCTAATATTCCTCTTCTCTTAACCGGGGCACTCAAGATGACACCAGATAATTGCTATTTATTAATTTGTTCATTTTGTAGATACCGGATTTTAAAGGGAATTCATTTTAAATCACGTAAATTAGTCCCGTAAAATTGAGTAATTTCAGAACAGTGCTCTAGCCACAAAATGAAGCCATTTTAACTTCCCTTTTCATGGCGTACCTTTTCTTGTATTGGAACATTTTTCTTTTGTTTCCTTTTTTACACCATTACTAAAAATACAAAGAATGCTAAACCGACGAAAACCAAAAATCGAAAATTTTCATCCACATAACTTAAAACTTCCCCTTAAAAGACAGAATATTGCAACATCTAAATTATTGAAGGCATCAAATAAATAGAAAAATTCGCAGTAAAGCTTCGAAGCAGTAATTCTTGCGCCTTTACAGAAGGCAAGCAACTTGTAGGCAATATATTTGTAATACATTTTTCAGTGACTTGTAGCTACCTTTGTGCAATGCGGCATATCTCTTCACAAAGTTAATGTACCAGCAGTGATTATTTTTATAAAAATAATCACTTCAGATGAAAGTACTCGGTGGAAATATTACCCAAAACCAATTGAAGCCACTATTCAGAGAGTGAATGACTGTTGCTGTAAGCTGTGGGCTTCAGGGATTCCATACAGCCAAATACGTCACGTTTTAACTGTAAGACGGCATAAATGGTTTCAGCGTTGGCACAATTGAAAATGATATACCCCAAACCCCATAACGTAAAGTTAATTGCTCAAGCGTTGCACAGCGTGTGCTAGGAGGGGTGGGCATACAACAGGATAGATCGAATGAAGTTGTGGATTTGCTGTTTCTATTTGGGTGTAATGGAATAATGAGTGAGGTTTTGGAGTAGAGTGATAGTAATCGTGTTGATTTCAATGGAGGTTTGTTTTACGTTGTGTGTCCAAAGGAATTTTCGGGAGAACGTGCTGCGAGATATTTGATGACAAGTCTCCATGGGTTGGGTGTTTGGGATATTGTTAGAAGAAGGGGATTTAATTTATTCTCTCTGGCCAATTTTCGTAGACAATTGAATCTTTCACTCATCTGCGTTCTTTCATATTAAGTTTTGATTTAAAAAGCCCGAATGAAAGGATGGATGAAAGCCCGAAGAAGACGATTGAAGATATTTTTGTTCTTTTAATGAAAGTGATCATAATGTTGTTTGACTGCTTCTAACTTCAGTATTAAAGTGTTTAATGTCTTTGGTACAAGGCTAGTAATATCTCCAGGAAGTGCAACAAAATTGGAGCCAGAGTGTACAAATATACCATTTTAGTACAATAGAAAAAAAATTGACGAATTTCCCATTACCACCAAATCGCAAAATTATCATTAAAAACCCGTATTACATCGTGTGTATGATTGTAGTAATTTAATAGTATCGTAATTTGAATCATGGAATATGTAAATAGAGAAAAGTCGAAATTCTAGTGTAGCTACAATTGTTTAGTTTGAGAGCTGCAGGAGTTATTAAAACCACAGCGCACAATGCAAGTAAGGAGACATTGGGCGCCTCATTTTAAAAACTATTTCATGCTAGTGACTTCTAATGAGTACGCACGATGCCTTGTAAGACTGAGTGAACTATATTGTGGATGTGAAACACAAACAAATTATCATGAAAATAAGAAAAGAATCTTGTAATAAGTATTGGGACATTGAATACAATATCTTATTGATTTACAATTAATTCTGGATTACTGAATCCTGAATTACTTATTACAATGTAATGTCGTGCGTGTTGTTAACATCTTCAGATGTCCGAAGCGATTCTCAGAGGAAGAGACAGTAGTTAAGTGCATTGACCTCACACATCACGAATTGTCCGAACCATCGACCGTTGGGACTGTAAACAAAACAAAACAAAACAAAAAAATACTGCCTCACTTATTTTTCAATTATCACATGTGAATAATTTTCCATTCTCTTCTACAGGTCAATTTTACTTCTAGAAGTTATTAGTTCGGGCTTTTTTTCTTTTTGCGTTACTATCATAGATTTAAAAAATATTTTATATTTGCCCCTTTAAACATCAAACAGAAAAATTGCACAAATAAAAATTTTTAATTTGTCTCAGGATGATATTTTGTAATTGTATTTTCTCGAAAAGAGTGTATTTATCCACATGAACAGTCAAATCAATCCCTTACAGTCCCACGTGTTGAGAGATTTCGCCCCTTAAATAGATGTTATTTTCGTTGGAAATATAAAACATACTAATGACTTCATTACAAACATCATATCAGAATAATTCGCAAAAATGGAGGGCAACACTTCATTATCTTTCTTTGGAAGGACATTAATATGCCTGGTCCATTGCTTTAGTCTTGTCCTGTGTTCATCCTGCACCTACACCTTACGCATCTTTCTGCAAAACAAAAACACGTAAGGTGCTCGCATCTGTTCGCTTTGGTACACTGCCCCATTCCTTTAGGAGAATGCCATTGCTCATGTGGGATTGGTGACTTATTCAGCGTGATACCTTCCTCTCTGTCCGGCAGGGCGAAGGGGAATAAATAGTTTTACAAAGGTCACCAGAAGGTGTGTAATATTCCGTGGTTTCCCAATTGGAAAGCGGTAATATTAATAAATGTTTTTTCGTGTATCTTTTATTAGAGGTTAGTGATAACACAATGCCTATGTCAAGAGCCGATCGTGTTTGTAACTGAAGAAAAAATTAACACATGATTCCACAATATTCAGTCTATGTACGTACAACGATATGATGTGTAATAGGATCATACAGACTTCGAGCATTGTAAAGTGATAATTTTACAGCAGCTGCTATTGCTGCAGTCTATTGATGGCTGAAAATACATCGAACCCTAGCAACAGTGACTTAACTAAAATTGCAGAAAAATGGCGAATACAAATGCCACGATGAAAAAAAAGCTTACTTAAAATAAAACTTTAAATGTAAGTTAACGTAATCTAACGTAAGTCACGTGCTAAAACTCCCTCTTCATTGTCATTAAAGTATTATGGCATATACAGGGAGAGGTGGCTCAGGGCATCAACTGATGTCACTAGTGCCATTGACCGGAGATCCTAGATTCGAGTCCCGACGGTGGCAGGATTTTCGACACTAGTTAGAGAGCTAGGCCGAATTCAGTCGCCGTCTGCAGGAGAATTCTAGCGGCCGGCTGCTCTGATCGGTAGTTTTCCGTGATTTTTTCGATCAACACCAGGCGAATACCGGAGCAGTACCCTAAAAAACGGGCCGTGAACCGCGTGCCATCTTTCCTTCCTCTTCATTGTCCTATCCTCTCCCCTTACTTACACACACATTTCCATGAACTACACTATCACACATGCAGGGAGACCGGTCGGGACCTTAGAGCATATCCTGGCTGGGACTGTGCGCTGCTAGTAGGAGATACCTGGTTGGCCGACGGATCGCACCATCCAGTGGGAGACATATTCCCCTAACTGTGGAACATGCGATGCATTTGGAGCGGGTACTGTTGGCGGTTTGAATTTTGAGGGACACTCTCCAGGATTCCTTTACCCGCCACGAGCTAATCATGTCACGCGTATGATTATTTTCCCTTTTAAAAATCGGCGTCTTGGGGCTGCGAAACCTACGTGTCAGCCTATGTGTACGGCTGTCAACAGTCCTCAAATACTGAATGGGAAGGGAAGTAATTTTCGTGAAACGGAGAGAGTGACCAAGCTGTTTCCGTTGCTGCGTCTCCACTGTGCGTGCCTGCGTTACTCGTAACAAGACCCTGTTGTAATGTAGGCAAGGCGAAGGAGGCATCTTGGGAAGACACGCGAGCGAGCATGGGAGCTGCGCCCGACCGACGTCGCAGCGGGGAAGGAGCGTGTGTTAGGCCTTGTCTGCGCCCGCGTTACGGAATCCTTATCTGCGCGCCCGTTGGGCCGAAGCGCGCGGCGCGATGGGCCACTTGGCGCTCGGTGGGACAGCGGCGCCCACCCCGTCGCACGCTGCCAGCGCGGAATGAAGCGATTAGACAGAGTGCGGATTGGCGACGGGGCGCGGGGAGGTTACCTATTGCAATTGGTCCATATTCAAGGAATATACACACTTTAAAATGTTCCAAAGTAGTAACCCTAGTGGGTGAAATTGGGAAAAGAAAATTTCTCAAGAGCAATTTACGTACGCGAATATCGTCTTTGCACACTCCAATTCATCGATATATTCCTCCATGGAGTACTCCCCCCCCCCCGAGACAATTGCCAGTTCCTAGCTTACAGGTAGTAAGCAGCACCAACGCAGGAAAGTTGCCAAGTGGTGATCCTGAAATGTAGTGCATTTATAGCTAAGATCTTGAATATTTATTGGCTGCTTAAATCAAAACCTACCTTTTTTAAGGTGAGCGATAATTCTGTTAGGACTATAAGAATTTCCCACGTAAAACTAATTTTGTCGTTGCAAAAGAATGCAGATCATTGTGTTTTCTCTAATACTGGCACAGTGCACAACAGCGTAGTGTAGTATATAAGAAAACTGGTTCGGCCCGTCAGCACAGTGTGTTGTTGCACATGCGCAGAAACACGTTCCTCTAGAAACACGTTCCGCATTTTGGAACAAAAGTTTGGAATCGCCGAAATGGGACCAGCGCCACTTATTTTACTCTCCTTTGATACATAAAAGGAAAAACTTAAAAAAAACGTTTCTGAGAAAATTCGAGTAATTATTTGAAAATTACCTTTATTTCATGAAAAATTAGGTGAAAACTTCTCCACTATTTTTCATGTTATTCTGTGCATTACAGACGCTGAAAAAAGTTTTCATTTTTATGTTTTCACAGAAATGACGCCACATGGGGAAGTATTGATGGTCTGATCCCCTCCTCCGCAAACGAAGATATGTTTATTATAGAATTGTCGATTTGTATTCAACATTATATTTTCACGTTCATCGAACAGGTATATTCTGCAATGTTTTCCGTAATTTCAAAACAGAGAAACGTTTTAATCGCGTAAATCAACAATCTTCTCTCATTGCGGATAGCTGATGAACAAAAATGTATTTTTTCTCACTCAGTGTGGGGGCTTATCACATGCCCCTGGCCCGTGCTCTAAGTGCCACTAGGCCCTTCGACTGAGCGCACGAGGGCCATTTGCATGTGGCGGTCCCTGGTGGCTTCTCAACGCTCCGTATCTCCCCCCCGAAAGAATTATATGTACAGAGATCTCTAGTGGAGGCATGCTGTACTACGACGGCGCAAGCATCCACCATCTCTACACAAGACTATTTGCTCATCTCAAAGTACGCTTGGGAATATTTGCTGCGATTCGTTTTTTAAAATACGCGTCGTAAAGAAATGAGAAGATTATGAAGCTAATGTATTATTAGTTTTTATCTCTGAGTTGGAAATATTTTGATCGAGTCCTGCCAATAAAGGCCCATGTTTATCCTTAACCTTTACGACTTGGTTTTCCTTTTTTGGTACGTCGTGTTTTCCCCTGAAGCAGAAAAGGGAATGCAAGTTTAATTGAAACGAAGAAATAATGTTCCATTATGTTCTTGAAATATTTTATTCACTTGTATTATTCACTTGAAATATTTTATTCACTTTATTCACTCGAGACTAGTTGAATACAAAATTGAATTGAATAAATTTCGGTATCTGCTTGGTTAGAATTTCGCAGGTTTCTGTATGTCACAATAAAAATTTGTATTTCTTTCTTACGGTCTCTTTTGATTCTATTCTTTTTAATTTCTTTTTTGAGTTATTGTTTCTTTCTGGCTTTCTTTTCATTTTATTTTTTTTTTCGCTCAATTGCTCAGTCATTCATATGCAATATAAAAACATTGCATACTATGATACAAGTTAAAATCGAGTTGTACTTCATAATTTTCATAGAAGAATAAGAAAATGAAAAATTATATTCTTCTTTGGCTGTTTTAACTGTATGATTTTTCTTCCGACATTCCTTTCAGTGAATGTCTTCAGTTTCCTCCAAATACATCCATGAATTTGGGTTCGAATAATTCGAAAAGGGTTTTTGAAATTTACTTTCCCAATTAAGAAGGTTCCATGTGCAAATCGATTTAGATGGGTACTCTTTTTAAGACTAAGCGTCAGGCAGCAAAATTACTCCGGAAACAGGACGACTCTAAATTGAATTGAGAGTGAATCGATGTCATTTTCTCTCCATTTCCGAAGCATCTTTAGGAATTTGCGCGTTAAATATAGAATAACACTGGTTGTGAATCAAAGTTATAACTTTTAAATTTCAACGAACGCATTTTGGAATAATGGAAACGGGGTGTTTCTCTTTAGTATGAATATTTACCCTATTTTTATGGCTTTTTGAGAATTTTTTTGAAGATGTTGAAGTTTCATGAAGTGCCCTCAAAAATCAAAATATCCTTTTCTAACTCAGAGCCTCGATATCATCCAGACCGATCAAGGACATACAAAACGGTATTCTGACAACACAACGTGTTAGAGGTAATTTACTGCATAGGAACAGGATTTACTCACTTTTTATTACAATGCCTTATTTATAAGTGTTTTTTGCTCTACTCTAACCAGAAATTTATAGAAAAATGTGGAGCAGCTTTTCAGAAAATTTGGAAAATGTTTCAAGAGCTTCATTTAAAATGGCTCCCCGAATTCAAATAATTTATTTCAAATATGAATGGCCTCGAACCAATTAAGAAAGATCGGAAAAGTTCTTTGCTGCAAATAGAAGATGAACGAACCGAGTACAATCCTAGAATAGATTAGGAGCTAGTTTTGTTCACACACGACGGACGGTCGGGCGGACAGACAGACAGGCACACCCCAAAATCTGTATTTCCGTTAAAATGTGAAGAAAAAAAAATTCCGCAGCATTAGGTACATAACTTCCTCCATAGTACATAAACGAGTATTACTTCGTAAATACGTACGTATAAAAGAAAGCACAGCCATTTCGTAGGAAAAGTGTTTGATTGTTCCCCCGCCCACACCCCTGTTAGGAATGGCTGCCCGCCCAGACATGCAATTCGCTTGTGGGCGCGGAGCGCGTGCTAGTGGCCTTCACCAACACAAAACTCAGAGATATATTGACTTTCGACCAAATTCAAAAATTGTCATTTCAACTTTTTGTGCTTGCATCCAGTAGATAAATTAAAGGGTTTCTCGCATACTTACTTTTTCATGTTTCATCGAAATTCTGTGTAGTTAATTTATATTAAGGTTTTATATTTACAATTAAATAGAAACAAGTAATAATGAATAGAAACAAGTTACAAACTTTCATTGCCATACGATACGTTGTTCAAAAGGTGTGACGTGATACGAATTGACGAGAGTGTAATGAAATCATTTGTGAAAAGCTGAAATGTTACTTTCTCGCTACAGCTTTCGCAGTACAGAGTAAGTATTGTACTGCTGCGGGAAAAAACGGTGAATTTTCGACAGAAAACTATTATTGCCGTGTTCTGGGAACGAAAAAGTGGATAAATCTTGCCTCTATATATATAGCGAAATACTTCCTCTAACAGGTTGTCTTGTCCATATTTTGGGGGCTTTGATACCGAAAAATCGATTGATGGCAAAACGTGTCTATCCGTCTGTGCTCAACGCTAGCGCCTCAACTGTTCAGCCGATCTTCTCCAAAATTGATATTCCCCGATAGGATGTGAACAAACTCCAGACGTTGGGAGTTTCAAACGGATATTTTGATTTTTGAGGGTACTTTACACGAAGCATCAGAAACATTTTCAAGATTTTCTCAAAAAGGTATTTATTTTGTACTTGTGTTGTTTTTGTTAAAACATTTAAATGCTTTTTACGGGTTTTCATCATTTTTATGTGCTTCTTTCAAAGAGTGTTTTTTGGCGAGGAAAATTTGCCCAACCATGGTTTCAAATACCAATCTTGGCCGGGAAATCATTAATGAACGACCGTTCAGAATAGTTTCGAAGACTACTCAATGTGTGATAAACTTCTCCTATGCGTGATATTTTTGAGCATTGTTACTAATTTAAAATAAGTTATTTAAGACGAAGTACAATAGCGCATTAGTTTTGTTAACTAGGTGCTGCTGTATAATGGAGCATCGTCACCGTTGAGTAAAAAAACCAACAACCAATGCCCTCGGTTTTTAAATGCAACTATTGTATAAGGAATTGCGTGTCTTTGAAAGAAAGGAGAAGATGCGTTTCAATAACGTTCGGGAAAACCAGCGAAAGAGGGTGGTGAGAAATGACAGATGCCTGCCGGCGCGGCGTGGCGCTGGCTGGCCTGCCAGTCTAATGATCAGCTGCTGGGCGCATGCGCCGCGCGCGCAACCTGTCGGGGCGCCGCCGCACCAGCGCAGCGCTGGCCGTCGGCGGCGTGTGGAGGGGGCCGCGGAGGGGAGGCGGCCGGCGGCTGGGAGGGGGCGGTCCGGCGCGGCGCGGCGGCAGTCGGCGTCTCGCTGCTCTCGCGACAGCGCGTCCCCGCCCGCGGTCGCTGGCGTCGCCCCGACGGCGTCTGTCCCTCGCTCGCGCGCGCGTGCCGGTCGACGGCTCCTCTCGGCTGGCGGCGCCTGGCCAGCCTCTGGCTCCAGAGTAAGTGCGTAAGCTGCGCCCCGCGCGGGGGAGGATTGCGCAAGAGCGTCGGCCGTGCGGGCGCAGGTGCAGCCGCGCCGCTCGGCGTGGGCGCGCGCGTGCCACGTGCACTCGCCTCAGGAAATCTCCTCCGACGTTGTCCTCTCACCTTGCGCTCATATTTCCATCTATTAGCCTGCGTATGGTGTGAATTCTCAATTCGTAGGCAATAAATTAGTAAGATGTAATGGCAGCTTGGCGGCGACGTTGCCGGCAGTGAAAAACGCACAGTTCGGGTGTGCGGAGCGCCATGGAATGCATCTGCATGTAGCTCGCCCTCCGATTCTGAGCTGGTGAATTCAGTGACATATTGGGTGTACGTGTAAATGTCATTCTGTATGTTGGATACGATGAATCGGTTCACCAAATGTTGCCGAGATAAGCTCTTCATTTAAGTCGATCGTCAGGTAGTTTCGCTTCATGGAATGAGAGGGTGATTTTCGTGACAGTATAATATTCAGATCATTCTGTTTTGAACTCATCTACAGTCTTATCCTCCCGCCTTCGAAAACTGTGTCGTCTCGATTTTATTTTAGCGAAAGAAACTCGACGCGCACCTGTTCTTGTCGCTATCTTCCATTAGCGGACAGGTATGAACATGTCATTATTGGTGACTTAAGAGCAGAAGAGAAACCTAACAGTGTACAGACGATTTCTTCCATTCTGCGAAAAAGGGGTAGGCAATATTAGAGCTAGAAATATTTTGAGGGAGAGCTCAATATTTCGCCAGCAGCCTTTGCCCACCGCCATCTCAACGGGCGCATCCACCTCGCTTCGTTTCCCGCTTACATTCAACATCTCTTCTCTTTATCGGCGAAATCTAATTGTGAGGTAAAAAATACCAACTGGTTTTTAATTAAAATAGTTTGTGATATTACTAGTAAATACATTTTACGTAATTAGAACGGAGCATTTCCAAACTTTCTTCTCGGATTACGGAAAGATGATGAGAAAATGTTCTGGAACACTTCGCATCGGTTTTCAGCTAGTCCATTCTCTTCTCAGTGGTTCAGAGCGACTGAGAATATGCACATAGCTAAGGGGAGGCGTGAAATCTGCACAAAATTCCCTACCGAAATAAAAAAGAATCACGCAAAATATGACATTAGACCAGTTGTTTTTCGTCAGTTACAAATTTTAGGAACTAGTTTTACATTACAACTCTAAAAGTAGGTGAATAAATCAGACGAAGTGGTAAAACAAGTAGTAGAGAAGTTTTTCCATTTACGATTTTTATTTAATAGGTTTAAAATAGTAATTGATGTTTATTGTGCTTTACATAAATGTAGTTTGTAAGATGCAATATTAACAAACGTGTGTAAGCGGTTAATCAGTTTCTCGCAGTGGCATTAGCCTATGAAATATGCCTTGAAATTCAGTTTCGCGAAATATTACACCTCCGTCTGTTTAGTTTTGATTGTTATTAGGGACTATTTAAACAACGTTTGCTTTTAGGAGGCAAGGAGAATGCGACAATAGCGGCTAAAGTGAAGGAAAAAGGGCGAGAAGTTTGATAAACTGTGAACGGTCTAGCAACATTTTTGCAGTAAATTACATTACTGCAAACTATCAATTAATGTTAAAATTGATACAAAAGAAACGTTTAAATTAAAAAAAATAAGAGAGATCTTAAGAACTCTTTGTCTAAAATAATTGGGACCAAAAATAGATTCTAACACCTTCAGAACATGAAATGCGCCCATTTATGGTGCTGGTCAACAACAGGTATCGACCAAGCGCGATTTGGGATTTTTTGTTTAGTGGGTCCTCGACAAGTAAAACTTGAATCATCTTCGCATTCGCTGGACTACGTAACTCCTTAGAAAGCTCATAGGCAAGTTTTCTTTTCCAATTTCCTCGATTTGAACATTTCGAAGTGTAGAAATCGTTCTGGAACCGCCTTGATAAGAATTGTCCCCGGCAGGGATCAATTAATACTTTCCCAGCAGGGAATACGGGACCCGACTCCATCCAACTCTCAGTCTGCCCGGTCGTTGTCTGTAAAATGATCCTCAGACCCTAGACTTTTCGGCCATTCTCAGATGAAACGTGGGTGATGAGGAATGGAGGGATAACAGGCGATGGGGACCGGGGCAACCCCGAGTTGAACGTGCACGGCGCGTGGTCCATGGCGGCTGGGGCCGAGGCGCAAGTGTGTCACGCCGCTTTCCCCGCGCGTCGGCGTCGGCGTCGGTGCGACGGCCGCTGCGTCGGAAAGGAAAAGTGCGGCGAGCGCCGCGCCGCGCCGCGCCGCGCCGCGCCGGCGGGAGACCCCAGGTGGGAACCACGGATTCCTGCCCCGCCTCCTCCACCTCGTCCGGTCAGCGCCGGCCCGGGCAGCAGCTTCCGTGTGGACCGGGCGCAGGGGCCAGCGCCTTGCTCGCCAATAGACGTTTCGGCATAAGCATATGCACACGACAGTAACGTTAACGTGAGAACGTATCATTCACAAAGCCTCTCATCGGCGAAATAGTTTATCTCTGCTACTAATTTTCAATGCGCGCAGAAACTGGAAGAAAACTACGCAGGCTGCGGCCATGTGAGAGGTGTCTATGGTATCCTTGAATGGAGGTACCCAGGAAGTCGAGGTTAATAAAAGATTATGAAACAGTTTCAATTTAGATGGAACATGCAAATATTTGATTGTCTTATTCCACCTATCACCTTCTCCAATGCGCATACCTACTGAATTCTCACACTCGTTGCGTCTTTACGACGCACCTGACGTGACCATTAAATATTTGCTATTAACGTGTTTTGCTTAATGGAAATCAACGTTTTACGTATTCTTATTTGTAAAGAACGGTTGTGTAGACAGATTACTATAAGAAGGGGCCGCTTTGACAATTACTGCTTGGCCACTGCTGACAATATAACTGCAAGTTACGTCTATGCAATCATTTTGTCAGTGCGTTGGTTTGCCGATAGCTCATTTGTAAATGGCTTGTTTATTATCTCTTGCAATATCATCGCCTTGCATGACGTTCATTTTTTTCCCGACCTGTCAGAGAGGTCCCTTCTCAGAGTAAGTCCTGTATACCTGTATCCGTATTACTATACCACGTTATTCCTTACCAGTGTTTTGTTAAAACATTTAATTCATTGCAGTGTTATTCGAGTGAATTAAGTTTGTTGTTATTGTTGGACAAAAACATTTTGTGTGCTTTTGTTGAATAGGGTTTTTGCTGTTGCATGCCCTACTTGATTCAGAACTGTTGTATACAATCAACCAACAGCAAGTAAAATAGACCTGAATTTGATGGAACACAAATGGTTCTTATAAAAAAATCTTGTGTAACAAATAGAACGTTGGGAACGTTTAATGTGCAATAACGATCATGAATGAAAATGTATGTTATTAAGAAAGTGAAACAAAAACGCTACCTGAGTTTTGGATCTCCGTGCGGTGCACGACAGTGGTTTGATCTCAAAACGCGTCAATGCAAGTGTGAAAGCTTGAAGGTGTGGAACTTGAGCGGTTGTGTAGAATGTGTCCACGTTCGCCGTTCTGAAATGGTCCCATCGAGCAGCATCGCAGCTCAGCGTTCGCTTTCCGCCCACCATCAACGTTCGCTGTGAATGGACCTGGGCTTGGCTGCTTCCCGCCGCCGCCCCGACGCCCGGCAGAGGCCGGCGCGCCGCGGCGCCTTGCTCGCTAATCAGTTATTTGAAGGACCTAACAGCGAAATGAAAAACACAAAATGAGGAATCCAGTTTCGAGAGAAAGAATAAAGGACGAGAAGAATTCTCTAATGAAAATTATGGATGAGAGAAGATTACGTCGCTTCGACCACATCGAAACAATGACACGAGGAAAATTCGCGAAGTGGGTGTTCAGAGGGAAGAAGAAAGAGAAAGATCTTTTCAAACATGGTTGGAGCTACAACGTAGAGGCTTACAGGTTGGATATTGGGTTATCAGAGGAAGTGGAGGGGAAGGACAAAAATGTTATAAATTGTAGTTACATTGCAATTTGAAACGAATTTTTAAAATATCTATATTTAATGTAATTTTTAATAGAATTTGAATCTCGCTAGGCATAGCCGATTTGAAACGACTGTAGTGTTTTTGGAAATTATTATCACACTGTGCCTGACTTTGAGCAAACCAATCTGAAATATTTGCAATTCTGAACTGTGTTCTGCCCGAATCCTATGTTCATTACATTTACATTACTTACGTGGGCCAAGGAGGTAATGCTGAAAAATAGGTATTCTTTTTAAGAACACAAGATAGTTTCTTTGCTGAGTTTGTCTGTTAATAGAAATCAGCTTTCATATTTTGATACAATAATATTATTTATTGGTACTTTTGCCTGCCTGCTTCTTCGTAAAGAATCCTTTTTTTGATGAGCGTGTAAGATGTGTTTTCGTGGCGCTTCCCGTTCATGAAAGTGAAGTCCTCGGAGCCCGCGTTGTCGAAGCTAAGGATCTTCCGCGAAGATTCCCATCTTCCACCTGTAATCTTCTGTCTTGATGTTGAAGTTTCGTTCGCGTTAATGTCTTAAATCTGATGTTAAACAACTTACAATGTTCACATAAATAATTATTTGCAAATGCCTCAGGTGGACATCTCTATTTAAAACTGTTTTCGTTCACAACTGCTAAGCGTTCTAGCAAGCCTTGCGAATGTTCGCGACAGTGACTATCAATCTTATGACGTGCTCGCAACAGCGACCAAATGTCTTCTCTCAAAATCATGGCTCTGATACAAAATGTCAACTTCGTTTACTTTCCAAATTTTTGTTCTTAATGTTGTTATTCTCTGTAACTCGTACCTCGATGGTCAATTATCTTGACTCGACGCTAATGTCTTTACTAAAATCTGTCACCATTGGCTGTGTAGATTCCTTGTATATCGTAAGGTGACGATTTCGAAATAAAAGTTTATATTCTACCAATGTTCACGTCCCAAATCACAGCTATGTTTATATTGTCCTAGGAATCTCCAATGTCCCATATTTATATTTTATTTTGACCTGGAAGATTTCTACGTCCTACTATTTTTTTTTAATCTAGGGCTTTTATCCAGCCAATAGCCGGTTACCCTTTACGCCCCGATAGGACGCATATTCCACCATACACTAGACACCAACCCACTTGCGGGCTCCTCTGATCTGGGGTCAGCAGAACGCGAGGCCCTCCGCGACAACACATACATACAAAGTCAAGGGACAAACAGCCATGCCCAAGGCGGGACTCGAACCCGCGACCCTTCGGACCGAAGCGCTGAGTCGGTACTCGCTCTTAGCCACCTCGGCCATCCAGGTACGTCCTACTATTTACATCCCAATATTTGCATGTAAAACGTCCCTGTTCAATGTAGCCACCCAATGTTCTCTTTGTAAATGTAGTATACTACCCTTTTATTTTCGCTCCTGGGTACCTATACTTCGAACTGAGTCACTGCTCCATATTATTTTAATCAATAATACCATAGAGGTATCTGGGTATGTATCAAATTATTGTTGTCTGATCGAGGAAAGCTTTTCCCCCTCCGAGCAAACGCGTGTCTGTGGCCGCAATCCCGCGTGTAAATGTATCGCGAACGTAACTCGTGGGCCCTTGATTTCCTTGAGAGTGCGCGTTCGTATTTGCTCGCTGACTCAAAGGCTGAATACGTCGTCCAAGGAGCAGGCAGCGGCGCGCCCTCGCGCCAACAGAAGCGAGCGCCGGATGGAGCTGTCAGACGGCCACGGGGCGCCTTCAGATGGCCATTAACCACGAGGCTGATTAGATAATTTGCTTCTTGTTATCGAAATTCGTTCCTCCGTTCAAAAGTTATAAAGGAGAGAATAAACTCCGTAAGTCAAGAGTGAAAAGCATTACCCATCATTTTTTGCTAAGTCGTAAAAGCGTAGTGGTTCTTAATTACATTTCGGTTTTATGAGTTAAAATGTTAGCTGCAACGTCCGTTAGATTTTATTTTTAAAATTTTGGAAGTTTCTACATGGTGGAACTTTTTTTTCGCTCTGTCAAATTATTGGGGATGTCAAGCATGGAAAGTCAATGTTTCTCTACAATTTTTTATCCTGTGAGGATTATTGCTGAAAGTTAACTCAGCGTTGTAACGATTATTATAAAAGATGATGTGTGAACAGGTGAGATGTACATGAAAACGGGTTGGGGTGATAAACAGGCCCAGTAAATGGGGTCGCAGTATTCTCGTCCAATGGCGGCTGGTGCCCCAACTGACTGGAGGTTGCACCTCCATCGAATATGTAGGTAAAAATGTACGCAATTCAAATCAATTAAAAGTAAGTGAAATAAAAGTATATATTGAAACACTACTTACATAATGTTTTGCTTTGGGTCCGCGTAAGGCATATGCACCTCCCGCGCACGTGGTTCTGGCTTTGATTTCCACTGGACACTTAAATTTGACTCCAGTACATCGCAACAATACTATTGCTTCGACACCTTTCACACAAATAAAACTATTTTATTTCGAAAACTTCACTACCCTGGTATATTTGGCAATAATGAAAGATCTTCGACACACATTCGTATTCACAAGAACGTTCGCAAACCGCTGACCGGCCAGCTGCAGCCACGGGGGGCACTAAGGGACTGCCATCCAGAACGGCCACCTTTACACAAAGAACTCATCAAATGTACGTTTTGAATCAACAAACCTAATATCAAATGAAAATAGATTCTCCAAATATCATAAACAATGCATTGAATATCGCCAATAATTGACTGAACTTGTGCACTTTCAATAACAAGCGAAAATCATAAAACTATGTTGCAGTTAGACGAAGACAGAATATGGGTAATCCCCTGAGATTGTCTCCGTCACCGCGCAGCGCGACAGCGACAGCTGTCTGGTTGCCCAACCCAAAGGCCCTATCTTCCCCGTGTTAAATCGAAGAACCAAGGAGTAAAACAGTGAATTCATTAATACAGCCAAGAGCGTGGTGAATTCCTGGCAAGGCACCAGACACCGGAGAGAGCGCCAGTTGGACGCTCTTTGGTTTCAAAATGATTTCTTATATATCGATATTGCTGCAATATCTTGAATAATGAGTGTTTTAAAAGTAAAATGTATATTCCTAAGATATTATGTGATCTTTTTCATTTTCTGGGGGTTGTGCAACCTAAGCACGAGCCGCCACTGCTCTCGTCACCGCCAAAAGCAAGTCAGAATCACTCTCGAAACATCTCACCCATTGTGTTGCTTCCTGCTGGAGATACAGGAACAGACCCAATGAACGCGTGGTTTGGTTATGGATGTGGTGGTATGCAGCAGTAAATTTTTTTCGTTGCACTTCTGTGGGCGAAGGCGATATTTCATGCCTTTTGCATCAGGGAAGTGGTTTGGTGATGTTTTGTAACATGCCGGCACTGAAAGGAAAGGTTTTGTGGTTTTGTGATTGCTGGATACGTAAGAATTTCTGCGGTTATGAAAATCTTATAAACCATTCATCACTTCAAGAGAATCAGATTCGTACTTTTCTGTGTATCTAATCCAATGTAAATTAATCACGTATCTCACATTCTCTAAAATCTTGTTGAGTGTAGGAAAGATTTGGCTGAGGAGCTGCCTGCATTTTTGTATTCCGTTTCATTGCATCCCACTCGCTGCTGGCGAATCGCAGTTGTTACCTCACCTTGTTTATTCTATACTGTCGAGATCCTATTTTGATGCATTGCAAAAATGACACTAAATAAAGGAATTACTCTGCTCCTGAAATACTACTTATTGCAACGTGTTTGGAATGTTATGAACAAGGAGAAGCCACCAAATAGTCACGCCTAATCTTCAGTACTACTAAGATTATTACCTTCAATTAAAAGGGAATGTTTTTAATTGGCAGGTGTGAATTGAGAAAATGTATTTTTTCTGCAATCTGGAATAAAGAGATTCTACATATAGTCGTATGTGATTAACTTTCACAAGATTTAAGCAGTTATCATTGCGGGCTATTTAAAAATGTAAGATCATGAGCTGTATTTCTGATATTTATATTTGACTTAGACCACTAAACTGCCTTTAGGAAAATAAATTTATTATTATTATTATTATTATTATTATTATTATTATTATTATTATTAATATTAATGATTGGTGCAGTCTGTTCCTGCTAGGAGCAAAGGCTTGTATTTCGAATCAGGATCAACGAGTGTGCGTCGCGAAATTCCTAAGTGGAGAGCAGTGGCCAACCCCGTATCAGCAATCAATAATACATTAAAAGTATATTTCCTTATTTCATACAATAATTTCCAAATGGTTCCTTCAACCATTTTCAACGCCTTCAACTATCCGGAGAGATTGATAAAATTACCACTATCATAATCACTAGGGAACGGATTTCCATGTAATTACATGTTGGAACTAGATACCTGCATTGAATAATGTCTTTTAGAGTTTAAAAGACATTCTGAATGAATTAGAACTATTTTTAGCTTCCATATTTTTATATTTTTTGGTATAATTACAAATTTTTACATATTTTACCTATTACTACATATTTCGTTACATTTTAATATATTTAAACGTCAAAACGAAACATTTCAGATGCGCGTTTGCAATTTATGTTACGGAATCATCTTTCTTACAAATCAAATGTAATGCTGCTGCGCTTCTATGACCACCATATCTTCGCCATGAATTGTCAAACTCACTAAATTACTCTTCCCTTCCCCCTCTCCCGCTTACTGCGTACTTGGAGTAAAGGATGAGCGGATTTGTATGAACAAAAGTAATTTCAACCACGTTCTTGCTAATATTTCTAACAGTACATTCGTTACTTGTTCGAAAATTAACAAATACTTTTTACGCAAAACTGTCTTACCGCGTTCTTCGATTTGGGGGAGGGTATATTGCCTTTAACCCCCTCCCTCGGGATCCAATACTGGCTACACGGTAGTACTATATTCACTTGAACACCTGCTCCTCGTAAACATTGTAATATACTATGAGCGTATTTTATATTTCGAATAAAATTCTTAGTGGTGAAGTCTAGTGTGCTATTTCTTCTGTAGAGGTAGAACTTACTTTCAACCACCCCGAATCAAATTGCACACTAAGAACTGATAGGAGATGTCTATGCTCGGAAAAAGTTCGCAGATAATTATTTTAAATACAATAAGGAATTTTTATTTTACATATTTTCTATTTTTTCTTACGTTTTGGAAAAAATAAGCACATACGTATGTACTTATTTTGAATTTTTTATTACCATAAATTCCGTTCCCTAATAATCACCATCGGAATCGTCAAGCATTAGATTGTAAGCCTTTCCCGAGGAGACTGATGATCCCCACGAACTGCAAAACTATTAACGTGAGCAGGAAAAGCTTATTGCAGTTTTGCTCAGATGCGTCTTTTAGCTTACGGAGCTCTTACTATAACATAAGCAAATACTATAAGACTTAGGACATATTGCTTTACTTAACTTGCGAAGGAAGGCGTGTGGAACATTCATTAATTATTTACGGTAATAATGAAAGTCCTTTGACATTAATACAGTAACCTGCGTTCGTTTGTCCGGCACTCACGGTTACACTACTAATGGAGGTTATGTCCACTAATCGAAACAAATGTGTTATTCGACGCGTTTCGGTCTCCTGATGGGAAACTGATCATTTTCCTGCGGATCCGTCCAAAAAATTCTGAGAAAGTTCCCTAAAAACGTAATTTTTTATTATTTTAAGCACGTAAAACGAGTTTTAGGTGTCTTAGACACATACGAGGTGACCATTAGCTCACTGAATTCCCCTCGACAGGACAAATCGTCTTGGCAATTCTTAGTCGATTCCCTCCATGGTATTCTAGAAGAATTCTAGAAAACACGTTTTTGATGGTTTCAGTGCTATGTGAAACGCTGTGAATTACTTTACTCTCTTTCAGGCATTAACGCGAATCGTTTTGATTTGATTGACGAGATTGATGATATTAAACCTCATTTTCTAATGAAACAAATATTTAAAAATGCGTTTTAATCGATACATTTTCATGTAACTTTATATGCCAGAAATGGAAGATCCGGGCATCTGTAAAATGTAAAAAATGTATCTGTATTATGAACTTAGAAATTATCAGAAATAAAACTTTTTAAGATGTAAATGCCCGCCACGCTAAGCTAGTAATATTCATACTAATGATATTTGTTAGTTATTAAGGGGAAAAGGTCTTCAAAAGCTTAAATGCAGAAGACCACGAAAACTTTACGTACATCTGTATGGTGTACCGGGAATAAATGAAAGGGATCGGGGTAGTGTAATTATAATTCTCATTTCACACAGGCAAAAAATCTTAAAATATCCTCCAAAACAAACATTATAATCCAACCGTGGAACAAACGTGTTCACAAACTGCAGTATATTTATTTCAAACAGCAGGAAGTGCATTAACCAACTGAGATATGTCCGAATGTACATCCACATACCCCCCACCCCACATCTGGCGTACGAAAATTCTAGAAATGAACGTTATCGATGTTGAAATGACGGAATGGCGTCTTCCTTGGATGGAAGGAGGGATGTTGGCGCGTGGCGCCGCGGAGGAGGCCCTGCGGTGGAAGTCGCGGCCGAGGACTCGCTGCGCCGCTGCGGCCGGGACCGGTTGCATTCCTGGCGCGGGGCGGCGCGGGGCGGCGCGGGGCGGGCGGCAGCGGACACCGCTTCTCGCCCACTCGCCCACTCGCTCCGTCAAGAGCTTAGGGCGCTCAACGCGAGCAACCCGCGCGCGCCTGCCTGCCTGCCGTGTGCCGGTCACCTCAGCGCTGCTCCTCGCTGCGCGAACTATGAAGCAGGTAGCAGTGACTAGTCAGGGCCAATCAATTTATTGCGTCTACATATCGTTTTCCACATCTCACCGCCACACTTTCGCAACACACGTCTTCTTCCCTTTTCTGCGGACAAGTAGCAATCCTTCAAATTTCTCGAAAAGGTCGTTGACACAGAGTAGAGAGTGGAATGAATCCGCCTGAATAAATAAATGGGGAACATTATACTTTTGGAGACCCTGTCTATACACAATGAAGCCAGGCTTGGCGAGTCTGCAGCAGCCGGTTGTAAAACTATCGCTGCTGCTACCTCCTTCATTGTTCGTGCAATAGATCGCGACAGATTTACAGCCGGGTCGTCGTACGCTCGACAAGCCGGAATTGCGCGTGAAGGGCCCTCTATGAACACGGCACGCACTCCGTCGGGTTCCGCTCCCCTCAGTTCCGCCTTCCGTCACAACACGTGGTAATCATTGGCGACTCAGTGAGGAGTGATCTGTCCGCTCTCGGTACCGGAGGTCAAATCCTGATCACTCCATATGGAATTTGCAGAGCACGAGGCGGGTTTGTGATGTTTTTTCTCAATTTGTCTCTTTTCTTCTGTCTTGCATTCCACTCTGTCATCACCGTCGTCGTCGTCGTCGTCGTCATGCACATCTCTCTTTGCCCGTCACCCCTCTGATTATTCTCACATTCATTTCGCGGTTTACAAAGCGATTCAGAAATCCTCGATGGGGAAGAATCGCTCTATTGCTCTGCCCTCAATCAAACCACACGAGAAATGGATAATGGCGACCCGCGCACCGCGCCCCAGGTTCGACACGGCCGCGTCCGTCAGTCTCCTAGCAGAACTCCTAGCAGCGCTTCTGCCGCAGACATGTTCCTTCAACTCTCAGATCCCCGCTTGAAGCACTCCAAGCACGTCCGCTTGCGATTATTTTTCGCAGCGTTTTGGAAAGAAGTCTCGCTGTTCGAGAGTTCCTGTCATTGATGTAGGGAGCTTCTTGCAGTGACTGAGTTACTGTCGGATGCGCTTTCACAGCAGAGCTCTTCTGTTGCAAATTCTTGCTTGGGCACGCGCGTCTTTATATTTCGCGGAGACGCTAAAAATACTCGTACCCTGGGATCACAAATATCATGGTGGCTGAATGCGACCTTATTCCTGTGTCTTCCGCAAATATATCAAGTCAGTTGCGCTCTTGGTATTGCTCTTAGAATGATTACCTCCATCTGCCGGATTTGGTCGTCGTCTGATTCGAGAAGCGAGTGTGAAGGAGCCTGATTCAGACACAACTCGCCATTGCTGCACAAAGTTCTGTTAGCAATAGCTAGAGCCAGGCCCGGCAGAACTAGATTGTCTGAGGTGTGGCGAGCAAATATAAAACATCGTATACACCACAGATTATTTCTTGTCATAGATGAATACATATTACGCAATGAATCTACACACTACATTTTTTGCAACCTCAGAAGGCCAGTGGCTAGCATGGGCATGAACACAAATAATCACGTGGCGTAATACTGCGGATTCTCTGTACGAAGCATACGAGGACGAGTGAGTTGCGTACATGCAGGGGCAAGACACTTGCAAATAAAAATGTTGCGACAGCGGTTTAAATAATTGAAAAAGTGCTCTTAGGGGGATTTTTTATAAATAATAAATAAATATGCACAAAATGCAATAATTAATAAGCAAATATAAAAATTAATAAAAATTCCAAATACAAAACAGGAAGTTCTCTTACGTGAATCTCCTTTCTCAAATAAATCTGAGTGCTTCTAATTCACCATACCCCTTCCGTCGGCTCTATAAACTGGCGTGTCTATTCTGCAAAGAGGCAGGTCAAAGAACACGCTGTCAGAGGGGATATTCTTTTTTCTGATGAGACTTCACGTGCGTTATCAAGCAGCCACTCGGATGTTTTTTACTCAGACAGGGATGTAATGCATCGCTCTTCAGACGGAAAGTGCCCCATGAATTCGACTTTTGTCGACCTTTAGTGTCATGAAGTGGAGCACGAGGAAGCGTTAACGTTTGTCAAGTCGTACAGTCCTGAAATAACTCATTCTACTTCGTATTTTAGCAACAAGAATGTAGGTCACGTAGGACTCAAGAACGAGTTCAAAAACTATCAATCAGACGAGACCCGTTGAATCCTCAACGCCGTGATAGCGATAGTAATTGGAGACGGAAATGATGTTAAAGGTCGGTAACAATTTTTAATTGTTTAAGAGTAGAATGTGGGTGTACGGCATACTTGCCGTATTTCGCAGCCAAATTTACAAAGTGAGTCGATGCGTCTCCCCAAACGTCGTTAACATTGATGATACTCGTGCACAAGTACAAAGTTATCCTTACAATGTTTGTTAGCAAGCGGAGAGTCGTCTTAATTTATACAAAAAAATTCTGTTCAGAAAATACTGAGAGTAAAAAATATAACATCTGTTGTCAAGATCGAAATACGAAAACAGGGCACGGAGATGAAAAATGTGTCGGAGTGGGTAACTCTTTTCCTCTTGCTCCTCCTCCCTCCAAAATGGACTATGTGCTTTGTGGAGCACCAGTAGTAAAATTAGATTTCCTGTTGCATGTTGACGTCCAGAGCGACGGTGTAGCAGTGATAGAGTTGCTGTGCATCATTCTGACGTATCCCGCTGCTCTCTCCCACGGCGTAATTTCACTTGCGACCGCAGGTGGTCATGTCAGGAAATCGGACGCTAACGGGGTTTGCGAACGCACGCGGACGGCAGCAAGCGAATTTGACATGACGGACACAATTAGGTTCCCATCAAATTCTCTTCCCATTGGAAGCGGCAATCGACCAGTAATGAGGAAGCGGAAATCCGAAACAATACTGATTACCGAGTTCCGGGGATGGTTGAAATTTGCACGGCATCGTTAGTGTAATTTTTGCAGCTGCTGGTCAAAGAACATAATCTAAAACTGGTTAATTTCAAATGCTGTTTCGAATTCATCAATTACAAAAGGTACTTTATCCTTAGATTTAAAGGTTTTCGTTCAATTTGCATGAAAATGCCCTTCATAGAAACAACGCGACGTTGTTACCTCAAAATTCGACGCTGTTAAAAGTCGTTTCGAATAGTTATTTGTAAACAGAAAAAATATTGTAGTATTATTTATTGTAGTTAAGAGTAACAATAATGCAGTTTCAGTATTGCCGTGCTGTGCTGTTAGCTTGGTCTTTTTTTATTTCCCAAATTTATCACACATTCATTGAACTGCCAAGAGTGTGTGGAAGACTTTGCATGTGAGGGGTCAATTATGACTCTTGAAACATTAGAATTATAATTGTCGAAACTGTTTTTCTAAATATTTATTAACAATCTCATACCAATTAGAGAGGGGGGGGGGGTCAACGACTGGTCGCAACGTAGCTTTTTCCATCTTTGTTTAGGTAAGGAGTTATTGCTGTATCGTTTAGAACTTTTGTAATTAGAAACCTAAGTGACAATTTCTTCTTTCAGCGCATATCATTAGGGGGCGGATTTTAATGAAATGTCATTTTTCTCTTTTCACTGAGAACAATGTCGTTCAATATGGAAATTAATTTTATATTATGACGAAAGCAAAAGGAAATGACACATTTTATACGTTATTATTAATATCATTATTATTATTATTATTATTATTATTATTATTATTATTATTATTATTATTATTGATCGATTTCGACTAATAAGTCGTTTTTTAGGTTTTCCATCTTTTTAAGGCGTTTCTGGCCTTACCTTCAAGCCTTACTTTCTGGGTTTAAGGTACTGATTTCATCAATTTTAATATCATTTTAATGATACTTGCTTCAAAACTCATTTCCGAGATGCAATTGATGTTATGCACAGAATTCCTCAATACGATTTCTTCACTCAGAAATTGTAATGACAGCCGTTATTTGCAATCTAAGGATCCTGTGATGCTTGTCAGTAACATTGATGATTCGGCCGATTTCGGGGTAAGTAAAGACAGATTTCCTGGTAAAAAACGCTCCAAACCAAAAGTTTGCTACCTGAGTTCACTTGAACGAGTGGAAAAAGCCTCGATTACATACATCAGTAATGTATCTAATAACTTGAATTGTTCATCCGAACTGGTTTTGATCTCTTTTTTTGTCATTTTGCTTTGGTTTTGGGGCATTTTAAAACATTTTAAGTGAATTTTATTGATTACTTCTGGCGATGTTTTACGTCATCGAATTCCGACCCCTACTTATATTTACAAAGCCACCCGAATCCGTCGCGTTATTGAATCGTGGAAACTCCGTTTTTTTACAGCCAGGCCTTCCAATAAACACGATTCAATCGTAGTTTAGTATATGTCGTTGTAGATGACAGTTGTGCGACATTGTGAATGTTGCACTAGTTAATCAAAAGAGACTTGGTCATCTGTGTTCCCACGGAAAGTACCGCAATTTCAGGAAAAGATAAAAAAAAGTACATGACCTTGCCTATCTCAAGAAATTAAAAAAATTAAGACAAACAACGAGATCATTATTGTAATACGGCTAAATACATGGAGCACTAGCTCTTAAATATATATTTTTTCCTTCAATTATCTTACAATTTATTCTTGGGTTCTCCATTGACCCCCCCCCCCTCCCCCGGATTGGTGTTCTTCGAATGTCGGGATGGCACTGGGAAGCAGCTGTTAATTTTCTAATTCTACGAATTGAACATTTACATATCTGCTCGGCAGTAAAGAAGAACGGAAATTAATGAAAATTTTCTCTTATTTTATTTTCCTCGCATTACAGACGCAATCGACTCCCTCTGAAATGGAGTTACATTTCAAAAAACGTATTTTCAGTGAAACATAAAACTTGCTCAGCGACTTACTATGTTCCAATGCAGTTCTCGGATATTCGAAAATTAAAATCAATAATTAACTCGTTATAGTGGAGGATTAATGAGGTAATAAAACGGATGTTCGAATTTGGTCCCGCTTGGCCAACAACCGCAACATATCACGCGAATAAATTATAACTTCGTTGCCTGCAGTGTTCCTAAAATATTTATCTCCGTGGCGTTTAGCTTTGGAAATTATATTGTGACAAATCTTCATGCCAAAGTGCGATTTAGAACCATGTATCTCACTTTTGATGAGAGCACGAACGCAATTGCGGCACCACAAACCACTTTTATTTTTCATTTGAACAAAGTGTAACATTTGTCTTTTATTTATTTCATTTGGATTTTTACGCACTCAAATATACATTCTGTTACGAAAACATCGTATTTATCTCCTCTCTGCAAGAAGAGAGCATTTTTTTCCCCCGATGCAATTTTACTTAGAAATAAATGAAACTGTCAAAGTAAATTACCAGTTTTTAATTTGTGTAAACTGCAGCGTTTATTTGATTTAACAGAGCTATAAAATACGGCACTCGAATTCCTTTGGTATTGAAATACTTAGCAATCAAATGAATTTGAAATTGTAAATAATTTATGTTTTTGAATTAGTTGATTTAGTTCTTAAATTAATTAACATAAGGTATATGTTACGTACTTTTATTTTAGGATTCGGGAGCTCCTAATGGCTTTTCATCACAACCCTTCATTAGCTTAATCAAATTCATTTCGGGTGGAGACAATAGCGCTCCCGTCAGTTATCGAATGAAAAGACGATGAGAAAGTCACGTACTACACAATGATATTCTTAAGTAGCGAAATCTTGCTTCTAAAATCTGAACCCTGTTGTTGCGACATGGATTCATTAATGAAGTACGAGTGTGAAAAGTAGATGAGAACTGGATTATATCGTTAGTGAGATTGTAGTAACGAGTGATATAATGATGTTGGTATTGCTTGCGTTCGCGTGGTGTAGCCCTATCCCTCCGGGCCGTGCCACCTCAGTTTCCCCCGCCCCTCGCAGAGTGGGAGCAGGTGCAGCGGGGCGCGGCGAAGCGACTTGGCGGTGGCAGCGGCTTCGCCCGCCACGTGGGGGGCAGCGGCGGCTCTGTGCAGCTGCGGGCTGTGGCACGTGTGCTCCAGCAGACGCACCGGGCAGACTGTTGCGCTCCCTGCGACACGCTTCGCGACTCGACGTTCCACCGGAAGCTTTCGGCATGCGCGTGGTATTACTCAGAGAGTGTGCGTAAATGGTTTGGGTAATGAGTGTGGGTATTACCTCTAATGTAAACGACAATTGTGTAGAATGTGGGTGAGGGCCGTACTCATTTCTAAACGTAGGCGATACAGCATTACGTCTTTATGTCCTCCTCTTTTATGTGTGATGATCACTACACTGAGTTGCCTTCGCTTTTGTAGTTTATTCTCATGAATTGCCGAATTATGGGTCTGAAGAGTACATTATCAAAATGTATTTATGCAGTGTCATGTTTTTCCTCATTCACTCTTCGCTTGTTTCCGGAGGGCCGCTCGAGTTGGGCAACACGCTGTTACAATTAGACCATGACAATGCCAGTTAATCGTCGGTCATTGATCTACATTAGAATAAAAGCCTAAGATTGCATATGTAAGTGAGAGGAAACATTGAATATTCTTTGTTACATCAGTTTTAATTTCATGCATGAGTATTAATTTCATATTCTTATTACATAAATGCTCGTCGATTGTAAAGTATCGCGAGAGTGAGGGCAACACTTGGCGGCGAGGCGCCTTCCACAGCCCTTACTCTCACATTAGTCAGTTGTGATCACACTCTTACATCAGGGGTACCTTTGACGTATCCAGTCATTCATATTTGTCCACAACATACACGACTCATATTATTGCGTATTTGGTATAAAACGAGTTTTGCAATACCAAAGATTCCTACGGGAATTTTTCTCCTTTCAACAAAGGTGGCAATACATCTTAACCCCTTTTAATATTTTAGTGACTGACAAATCAGATATTTCATTTTATTTTCGTGAAAAATAAGGTGTGTTTGTATTTAAACATCGGTGAGAATTGTGAAGACAGTAATTGGTACTTTTTCCTTTCGGACGCAACAGTTTTCTATTGGTTTGAAAGCTCGTAACGCTCGTGTTCACAAGCAATCTGCGCCGAGGGAGCCTGGGGAAGGAATCCTTTGTGGCGGCGCCTTCCCCCCCCCCCCGCCCCTCGAGGTGCTTTGCAGCTCATAACGCGGGCGCGGGCGCGCGCGCTCTCAAAGGTGCGGAGGCAAAATGTATGTGGAGCTGGGCGAAAGAGAAGAGTGATGGCGGAGGGGCGAGGGTGGTAACCTGCTAGGAAGCCACTCTCGAACGGCGTCTGACCAAATGAGAATTCTACAGGCGGTGCTTAGCTTTCATAGCCCTCTCCGATCGATTCCAAGTGAACGTCTGAGTGAATATCTGAAACAACGGTCACTCATCGCGCGCGGTTCTTCATTCCTCAAATCAGGCGACTCTTTCATGCCTAATGAGAGAGGATGGGTTGGGCCCCAGTCTCAAAGTGGCCATCTCATAATCACCAAGGATTCCAGCAGTCGTGCACCGGGAGCGGTAGCTCAGTGCATCAACTGATGTCACTGCAGCGCCTCTGACCGGGAGGTCCTAGGTTCAAGTCCTGACGGCGGCAGGATTTTCGACACTAGCTTTTCAGCTAGGTCGAATTCAGTCGCTGTCTGGAGGAGAATTCTAGCGGCCTGCTCTGATCTGTAGTTTTCCGTGGTTTCTCCGATCAACACCAGGCGAATGCCGGAGCAGTACCCTAACAAACGGGCCACAGACCGCGCGCGATCTATCCTTCCCCTTCCTTGTCCTATCCTCTCCCCTTACACACTCACACTAACATGCACTACACTACCACATATCCCGGGAGACCGGTCGGGAGCTGAGACCTTGTCCCGGCTGGGGCGGTGCCCCGCTGGTGGGAGAGTCCTGGTTAGGGGGAACCCCACTAGCCGACGGTAGGTCGGTGCCGGATCTCGCCATCCAGCGGGGAAGATCACCGCCATCTCCCGAGAAAAAACATGCACTACACTAACGGGACTAATGACCTGAGTAGTTGACGCGCCCGGAAACATGAATAAATCAATCCAGCAGTCGTGCGAAAATGCGGATGTTACGCCAAAGCCCGACCCTCCATCAGACCATTTCCCGCCTCCGTCGTTCCTCGTTCACCAGCCTCCATCCTTCGTTTCCCACCCTCTATCCTTCGACCCGTCCCCCTTCTCCGGCCATCGCCCCCTCGAGGCGCTTTCCGGCACGTGGGCGCTCTGAAAGGTGCGGAGGCAAAGCGTATGCGTATGCGGCCGAGGGGAGAAAAGAGTAACGCGCTCGACCTCCCGCCCCAGGCGCCCTCGCCTTTCGCGGGGGATGCAGGATGTGTAGTTAAAAGGGAGGGCCTCCGGGAGGCTGCTCTCTCTCGCCAAACCCTCGAGCGGGCGCTTGGCCGGGGTTGTCAATCTCATCGCGGCTCAGACCGTTTCGGAAAACTTGGGATTCTGGACGTAAAGACTCTTCTGTTAACTTGTAACTATTCGAGAAAGTTTTCCAGCAGGAAATTGGTTCTAAGAACCGAAACTTAAAATGAGTTTCTTAAGTGTTCAAATATTATTTACAAACAGTTCGTAGCCTAAAATAAGTTAACCAGGAGAAAGGGGGAGCTCTTGCTCCCCTAAGTATTCCTTATTCAGATGTCTTAACCAGTTTACGTTATGTTCAAAAGCGACGTGTACTGTACTGAAGTATTTTTTAAATTCTATATATAGTACGTAGTCTATACTATACATAGTGTCTGGGAACTGGAGGATGACGAAGGACTTGGAAAGCGCATTAAACAAATTAGACGAGACCATTAGTGTAATCCTTTTACTGCGATATAGATTGTGCGAAAAGCATTTTTTCACACTTGTGATCACTTAAAGCGGTACTCTATTGGCGTTCAAAAGGATGAATGAATTACGAACCTCTATAAATCCCGTACTATAGAATAGACAATCATTTATTGCTTTTCAGGATTTTCTTAATTCGTTAGAGTAGGACTATAAATTCGGGCTTAAATTTTAGATGCAAAGGAACTTAGATAAGTATCTCCAACAGTGGCACATCCTGAACATTATTTTAAGTATACCGCATTTTGTGGAAGCTACCTCTGCCGTTGTCTCATTTTGAGATTTTCTGAAATCCTAATACTATGAAAATCTGTCATTAATAATTGTTCCACAAGACAATTACGCAAATAACTAACTGATGGATCATTAACACACTCCATTTCCACAAAAAAATGAGAGAAGCGTAACTTACGAACGACTAAAGAAAGACTGTTCACCGCAATATTTTGCGGTGCCTACCGACCGTCCAGACGCGCACCCTCCCCTCTCCACGCCCTTGAAACTTGAGGAACTCTAGGTTATCGCGGCTGGCATACAGTGCCATTGCCTGCGTAAGCGAATTCTCTGGACAGCATTAAGAACGGTTTGAATCTCGTCACTCTACCGCACTTCATAATGCTTTCGCATGCGGAAGACTGACAGGCTCTCGGTAGCAAAACAGAATTATTTTTTCGCATCTGTTTTAAAGCTTTCAAACTCTCAATAACCTATTATAGGATTACCAAACTTATGAAATATTTCTTATACACTTCGAATTACTAGGTATACCGGCGATATACGCGGTGTATCGAAGAATTCGCCACTGATCTCCAACGTGTAGGGAATAAAGAAAAAAATAATTATGGAATATTATCGACGTTGTGCATTAAAGGCGTTCACGAAACGTGTTGCCCGAGTAACCAATGTCGGTGTGTTTACTGAATCCGCGCTCTCCGCGTCGCCCTTTACGAGGTGGTTGAACACACGAAAAAACAACAACATAACACCTTCTACTTTAAGGTATCGAGTTGCTTAAACATTTGAACTACCAGGAACATGGTGGAAGCAAAAGAGAACGAAGGAATTCAGTTATTGATGTTTGAGTTATCTAGGTTTCACTGAACATGGTTCTTGCCTCAGTAAAAATGTTTCCAACTGACAGTGCATTTTTTCTGTCGGTCTCAAATGAAGTCACTTTTCGAAACGTATTCCACGTAGGTTTTATAATGTTTCATGGGATCAATTGAGAAATACAGCGTTTGATTGTTTTTGTATTTTTATTTTGAACATTTCTGTAGTGTTTAGTATTACGCATATTTATTGCGGTTCGTAAAGGAATGAGATGTTCTTTGGAATAATGTCATTATGTTGAAGATCATAAGAATTATAATCTTGTAAAATCATTTCTCAAGTACTTTTTCTCACAACTTGTCTGCATAAAGCGGAATAGAAATGCTTTGCGGGACAATATTGGGAGTGTAATTTAATCCTCATGCCACTAGACAAAAGAAGAAAATCTGCTTAGCTAATTCATACGAGATAAAAATTACTCTTTCGAGATTATCACTTTATAACCCGCTTAGCTTTCGCCAGAGATTTCAAGAAAGATGACAAACGATATCTGCGTAACATCCATCGTGTCCTCTGCCTCCTCCGTTGTCATCATCTGTGTTGCGCAGCTACTGTTGCGTGTGTCTGCTTCGGTCGTGTTCGCTATCGCCACGTTCAGCGCTGGCGCCCACTCGCCTCCTCCACCCTCTCCAGAGCTCGCAGTCGCCGCCGCAGCTTCTGCCCCAAAACATCGCCACGGCTACTGCCATCTCACATCGCCGTTCTACGGCCCTTCGATGTCCCCGCATCTTCTGCCACACGACGTTCTCGAAGCTTCACCCCCCCCCCCTACACACATACACGTCGCTAGTTCCACAGCACAGCTACCGTCTTACTGCAACACCGTTTCCGGCACGCAACAGCTACAGCCCTACATCATCGTTCCAGCTCCAGCTACACTCGTACATCATGGCTTTCCTCTGCCTCGACCAGAAGGCCGCCGCCGTCGCCAGCGTCTCCGCTCCCGCTCGTACACAGCGCGGCGCCGGCCCTCAGCGCCGCCTATTTCGAGCCTCGCGGAGCAATCGGAGCCCCGCGTTGCGTTTATTTCGGGGCGCGCGGAGCCGCCTGCCGGCGCACTGGGGCGGCGTCGCGGGCGCGAGCCACACACGCCTTGGGTTCGAAACGCGGCCGGACAGCTTACAAACGCTCAGCTGCAGTTTATTTTATTAGTAACTGGCAATATCCGTGCTCACTACGTCGCCGTACTGAGAAAATTAATTATTGCTAAAAAATGGACCATTTGATCTCTGACCTCAATTCGTTTGTACCAATTTTCCATTTTTTGCCCCCTAATTTTATGGAAATATAGATATTGAGATGAACAAAGTGGTAAAAACTTGCACTTAATTTTTAAATCGTTAAATACTTTAAAAGTTGTTCCCATGAAAACACAATGTTTTAATACAGCATGGTTGATTTTAACATGTGTTCAGAGGAAACGTTTTCTGGGTATATCGTCTGTTGCAGTCTGTTGCAGTCTGAGTCTGTTGCAGAGTACTTGCTCTCCTTTGATACAGGCTCGTGTTCATCTGCTATAGAGGCTCTCTTTAGCCGAACTTTTCAAATGAAAGATGAAATGCTCGTTGCATTTATATAGAGACGTATTTTTAGTAACTTTGAGGCAAGGTTTATGTGGGATGAACATTTAAATTTTACTTCCGTTATAATCAGCTCACCTTCGTTAGTAATATTGGTAGTCACAGCGCCAAATGACGGATTTTTAATTACATCTAATAATTGTAGAGTGTAGTGAAGTAGCAGCAATGAAATTTCTCTTTCTCTCATGCGGTATTAGGAAACAGATTGGCCATTAAAAAAATATGTAAATGTTTCATCAATCGATGAACCTTGTTATCTATGTGACTCAAGTTGTCACTTGTCACTTGTCGCAATCTTTCTTATCGTAAACGCTTCTTATGTGTGTGCGGTGGCGGAACCAATCTCTCTGGGAATCTCTAGTATACGAATGTGTGAAGAATTAGCGTAAACCGACAACTGACTGAAATGCAAAAAACGGCTTGTGACACTAACTCCTGACCCAGCGTCAGACATTGTGAAACTCTTTTGTCTCCAGAGAAATTATAGTGCCGTGGCTAAGTTGTCCTGGAAGCAAAAACCAAAAAGTAGTAACTGAAAACATAGTGAATAGAAACTAAACACCCATTTGGGATATTCTAATACGATGGTAGCCAATTGTTTACTTTAGTTGTACCCAGAACAGCCTACTTATGTTTATTTACACTACTAGGTTGCTGTTTCCTCTCTGAATGAAACTGCTCGTGTATGTCAAAAGAACAACACTAGCAGCTAAACCGAAAGCAGGACGATTATCAGAACTGATATCGAGCACTGATATAAGAGCACATCGTGCCAAATAATACGAAAATGTATGTGCTCTTGTAGAACCAAGCTTTCCTTTTTGTACGAATAGGGGTAAATCTTCTGAAAAACCTGACATTTTCTCAAAAACGGATTCACATTTTGAAATTTTGTATAGACAAGCATTCTGTGATATTTTGAGACTCGTATTTCCATTCTACTATTAACCACGTAAAAATTGAAGAAAGTGATAAAATGCATGTTTTTTATATAAAATACAATTTACTCTATAAATATTGCATGAAACAAAACCATTCTGATAATTGATACGTACTGTAAACAGTATGGTATACAATTTTTTATAGAGCTGATAAATTTTGAGAAAATCGTTTCTGAGTGCAATGTTAATGGATTTTGACACTCGAGTAACTTTGCATTCTTGCTTTGGATTCGAATGGTATCCATGTTATTCAGACACTGGCACATGGATTCATCGCTGCAAAAGACATTGCAGAGCATGTATGCATAAAAAGTCCCTTTTTAGTTATATTATTATTGGTTAATCGTAACTAGTTTACAAATAATTCTACTGCGTGAGTGGGCCTTGTGAGCCAGGGGCTTGGGGTGGGAGACCAGAGGATCAGGGACACTAAGGCTTGGGTTCGAAACTCGCATGAGGCATGAATGTTGTAATTTGTGTTCGTGGCGGGGGGGGGGTCATTCAGTGTCACTCGTCTATTACACCTAAACCTTAATCCTTGCGTAATCTCTTGGCCTGGCAGGCAACGGCGTGTGTAATTGAGGGACTGAATCCCTCCAGAACAATGGTACAAGCACCGAGAATGCCAAGGGATACCATAGACAAACGTGTATTGGTTGAGGCCATAGATATTCGGGCAGCCCGAAAGCGCTCTTCACTGAAATGTCCCCAGAGGCCATGGTAGGTCTTTCAGGCGCCAATAGATGGCGGCTGGCAAGAGGACGGAGCAAAATCGAAAAGCTATCCCGGACTGAAGAGAATAGGACGCTGACTAGCACGAGAAAGCACCACAATTTCGTATGCAGAAGTTGTGTGTGCATGGAGCGGGGTTTGAAGCCGGAAGCGCAGAGAGGGAAGGCGGCCGGGGCGCGCGAGAGGCCACCTGGGTGGAGGGCACGGACGCGCCGTGCCCCTCCCCTCCGCGCAAGGCCCTTGCGGCGTCGCGGGCCGGCCTGGTGCACCTTCTCAAATCCAGTTATGTTTTTAGAGCGGGAAATATTTTGTACTGTACATAGCGCTGATTAGAAAGGTCACTCAAACTTTTTTCAGCGTAAGAAACAATACATCTCTCAGGCAGTCAAAATCAATTCTTCAACATTTCCTTACATGTTCCCTTGATTGACATCTATTCTTACTGTTGCCCATAAAATATAGATAGAATAAGTCGTTTTGTTTTATAAAAGAGCAGAATATTTAAAACTGGAATACTTTTTGAAAAGTAGTCACATGTCGCGATTACAACTTCACTTCGTCTGCCTAATGTGGCGCCGAATGGCAAATGCACGGAACACGGCGTTTTCAATCTGTCGTTCTTGGATAGAGCCCCGTTGGAGCGAGGGGGATGTAAGGGCCGTGGCGGGAGAGTCCAGTGCTGCAGATTTGCGACGGATGTAAGCTGCAGTATTACTGTTTCACTTCCTGGTTGTGCGCTCACAAAGTGGTTGGGAGAATCGTCTTTACGACGTATTTCAGAACTAGAGTTTTATTTTCTCGTTAACCCTGGACTCGAAACGTCCTGTTCTTAGGACGTGAACCGAAACGTGGGACACAATGCACCACAAGCACGAAAACCCATGATTTAAACTATGCGGTTCATTGATTGATTGATTTTTTCATGTTTCCGGGCGCGTCAACTGCTTTGGTCTTTAGTCCCGTTAGTGTAGTGCATGTTTTTCTCGGACGATGGCGGTGATTTTCCCCCACTGGATGGCGAGATCCGGCGCCGACCTACCGTCGGCTAGTGGGGTTTCCCCCTAACCAGGACTCTCCCACCAGCGGGGCACCGCCCCAGCCGGGACAAGCTCTAAACTCCCGACCGGTCTCTCGGAATATGTGGTGATCGTGTAGTGCATGTTAGTGTGAGTGTGTAAGGGGAGAGGATAGGACAAGGAAGGGGAAGGTTAGATCGCGCGCGGTCTGTGGCCCGTTTGTTAGGGTACTGCTCCGGCATTCGCCTGGTGTTGATCGGAGAAAGCACGGAAAACTACCGATCAGAGCAGCCGGCCGCTAGAATTCTCGTCCAGGCAGCGACTGAATTCGACCTAGCTGAAAAGCTAGTGTCGAAAATCGTGCCGCCGTCAGGACTCGAACCTAGGACCTCCCGGTCAGAGGCGCTGCAGTGGCATCAGTTGATGCACTGAGTATGCGGTTCATATTGACAAATCTTATCATTGAAATACATCTACGTAATGATACTTTAATTAATAAAAAAAGTGATAAAAACAGTTGCTAGATTTTTAACATATATTTATTAAATATTGAACATAGGTACAGTTACCATACACAATTTTAATGAAGATTTTTACAATCATGACATAGTGTGAACTTATGGCCTGAACAAGCCAATTTGCCGCAATCATGATATTTAACTATATTGTTTCTAATAGTGGTAGTTTATTGGATGTACACCCTACATGTAGGGTATTCCGATCGTTAATCATCTCGCATCTATACAAAGAATTATTTTACGAATATGCCGATCTATTACAATGCGCATGTATTTTGCCAGAGCCAGTATTTTGAGTAGAGGACAATTTTGTTGACCGAAACTGTATCCTTCGCAACATTTCCTGTGGGGCCTCACATGCTGGGACGGCACGGACGCTGTTGTGTAACCGCGTGGTTCGAATTGCTACCACCATTACGTTACGACCAGCATAAAGTAGTTAATGGCCAATCTGCGAGATGGGGTAGAGAAACTTTTTGCCATTCGCTTCCGGAAAACGCGAGAAGCCAGTTCTTGATTATATGGTGTCTGTTGCCTTATATGGTGTTATAGTGACTGTTAATAATAAAAAACTGAATAGAAAATTGAAATAGAAAGATGTTGGGTTTGAACGAAGGAATCTCTGAATGTATGAAACCAATATCGATGAAACGCTTCTGTTAGCTTTGCCTGAAGGTCTAGAATGCTACACGCTGTGATACACTGCCATAAAATTAATATACTAGAATTTACAAAATAATTACTTTCCTGCTTTACACCAAACATAGCGTAGTAGACACAAGAATTTGTCAATACGAAAATTTGGACGTGCTGGAAAATGATGCGTGTTTTCATCGCTGCACTTTTTTATTGTTAATAGAAATAATTTTCAATTGAATGTTGCATTAAATTGAATAATAAAAGGTGCCGATAAAATCTTGATTCATTTTCCAACACCTCTGTGCCCTTCTCCTCCTAAAATGTGACGCCCCGTGGTGGCTCCTATAGCCATGAGTGCAATTACCGCCTTATCCCTCACTGCTCCTACGACTCGGGTGCGCGTTGGAACGTCCACCTCGCAGGGACGGAGGCTTTTCTTTTTTGGCACTGCCTAGCGTCGAGTCCTGACCTCTTCTCTCAGTTCCAGGGTTCACGGGCGAAAATTGCTTCCCTCCCCGTTGTCCTTTGCGTTTGTGCACTTTCATCTGCAACACCTGACCACGGCCCGGCGCAAAAGAATCTCTCCCCGCGGGCTGCGTGCCGGGGGGCCGGGGGGGGGGGCGACCCCCTCCCGCTTTGCTCGCCCACAGCGGCGAGTGCGCGAGGCGAGGCGAGGCGAGGAAGCGGGGAACAGGTTTGCCCGGATACGCTGCCGCGGAAACGAGATAAGTCGCAGGGCAACTTCTGAGGTTCGTAACAGTAAATGGAATGTGAATGATACTGGGTATGTTAGTGGTTGTACTTGCTACCGAGAATAATGACTCAGTTGCATTTTGGACGTCTGTCCTCTGTCGGCGTGTGCCGGCAATCAGGGGTAAAGTACGCAACGTGCAGAGAGAGTCCAAGGCTTTCTCCTCAGATACACCTTCGTTCATGTTGCGTTATGCCCCAAAATATTTACAAGGACTTCCGGCTTTTCATGCCAGCCAATGATCAGGCTGTTAATATACACTTCTTTAGACTCGGCAAGGGCCGACACGGCACCTCTCAAATGGTCACAGAAATAGGTGTGTTTTAAAGGGCGCAGAATTGCATTGCATAAAATACATGTAAAATTTATTTGAAACTAGTATAGAACTTACCCACATAAAAATTCCCCATGTTATTAAGTATTTCATGCAGGATTCAGTTAAGCAATTCAAAAAACCTGTTCATATATTACATGTTATACTGCTGCACGAATTATTTGTTCATTATCTCTGAATGGATCATTTGAAAATATTTTTTTTCTTAGTCGCTCTAATGTAAGTCGGTGTTTTCAAGTTTCATAAATCTTTTCTGGGGTAAATTATTTTCAAATTTCGGGAATAATTGCTTCTATTTTATCGAACAGTCCATTTAGCTGGAGTTTCAAAAGCAACTATTCCTTTAACTTTTCCCTTTCATTATAAATTTCTATGCGGCTTCGGATTTTTCTGTGCAATAAATTGTTAAGATCCATGAACACAAAGTTTAAATTAACATGTTTTAACGATATTACCTTAATCTGTTGGTGACCGATGGCCAAAAGTTCTTTTTTTTCTGACGTCTCGAGTTCAATTGTCCAAGTATATACATGGAGCAAAGTAAACCCCTCATTGAAATGTTTGCAAATTGCTAACTCAGTTTGGATTATTTCGTCAGATTAATTCGCCTTTAATTTTTATCTTCTACCCTCAAAAGAATTTTTGGAATTTCACAGTTAACTTAAAAAAAGTTATATTCTGAAGTGAATACGAGAATTTTGAATATTGATGCTTTTTCATAAGTTTCCCTTGTGGAGTAAACTTTTTTATCCTTTAATTCGCATTTTGCTCTCAATGGATTCTTCATCGAGGAGAGTTTGCAGGGGGATATGAAATATTCAAAGATTAAAAGAAAAGTCGTCCTGACGGTTTGTGTAAATTTTAATTTCATCCCAGTAAAATACAACGAACAAAACGCTCGAATATGCAAACATTTGCGCCCTTGTCGGCTACATTATTTGAAGCTTTATCAGAAGTTAGATTCATGCTTCGTCGTTATTCACAGTACACGCATAACATTGTCGTTTATTTTTAAACTTTATTTTACGAAAATCCCGCTTATAGTGTTGCGCGATAAAGCGTGCTTCAAGGGGAACGCGTTAAATTATGGAACGACTTGTCTCGTGGCAGGTCGCCGGCGACGCTTTTCCCGACTCTGCGAAATACTCCCCCGAGCGACCGGCGACCGCGAATAGGTTGGCTTTAAAGGGCGCCGGCGGATGCCAACCGAAAATATTTAAACGGCGAAGCACTTGTAGCCCCCTCCGTGTTTAACACCGCGGGGCTTAGCATGAGCTTAGAGCTCCCGTAAAACCTTTTAAATATCCTCTGTGCGGCGCGGGCCCCCGGCGACGTTTGCAGCAGCTTCCCTCCGAACCGCCTCCCCCCCACCTTCCTCTAATTCCCTTGCCCGTCCAGCGCGCGCTCAACATCCAAATAAGACTCGAGGAGCGCCGCCCCTCGCACGTCATGCCACGTCACGCTGGGGCCTCCGTTCACTGCTCGTCTCGTTCGCCCGTCATTATCTCACTTTTTAACACTGGCTCATCATTGCTTTGCATCTGGTTAGTTTTCCATTTTTCCTGGTTACTATTCATATTCCGTACCGTATTTCAGGAGAAGAATTCTAATTTTCTAGAATCCGAATCCCAAAAGGCTATCTAATCTACTGAATTCACGTGACGATATGAACTACAGCAATGGACAATAATTGGATCACAAAACTGTAAACATGATGTAGCTTATTCTCGCAAACATCAACTTCAAAATCAGGTATAGGGGAAATATTTTAAATACTTTTTAAATTAAAATTGTGTCAGAGAGAGGGATGGCATTTCACAGGTTTATTCAACTGTGTCATTTGAAAAGATAATTCGAGATTGGGGTACAGCGTTACCTGACAAATGCCTTAGTCACCAACATGTTGCAGAAAGTCCCAACCGTCTAAGAAGCAAAATGTTACAAAAGTGGAAGTCAGGAAAAGAACTATGTTGAGAGAGATTACACCCGAGAATTATGAAATGAGAACCATAAAACCTCCCACAAAAAGCCAAGTCGCCACAACCAAGTAAAATAAGATATTAAAACATTGAAATGTCGGAAGCCCAAATAGTGGGTGGGAAAGCCGTACAAGCAGATGGATTTGGTGAGATTTGAAAGAGACGCTTGTCCCGTTCCGCCCGGCCACTCCCGCTGCCTCTCGGCCCTCTTCTCCACGTTCCTCCCTTCTTGAGAGGGAGGGCCAGAGGGTGGCGACGGGAGCGATTTGAAATTAATTCCCGTAATGGCGTCCAAATGGCCTCTGGGCGACACGGCGCGGCGCGGCGTCCGTCGCCATGGAAGCGCCCGCCCGCCCATCCCCGCCCCGCCCCGCCCCGCCCCGCCCCGCCCCGCCCCGCGCCGCGCCGGCGCGGATAAAGCCTCCCCGCTCCAGCGCATGTTTTATGCAGGCGAAGGTAAAAGCTGCGCGCCGGCGCCCGTCCCCCGTGCCACGCCCACGCACTCCTCCCAACGCCCCGCCCCCCGCCCCGGCCCCCACGACGGCGCGCGCGCGCGCGCGCGTTCGCTTCGCGCGTGACCTCTTTCGTCGCGGTTGGCGCCGCCTCTTTTCACGCCTCTTATGCTCCCCCTCCTCTCGGTCCAAAGTACCCATTGTCAGTGCTCCTCTCCTGACTCCTTTTCAGTGATTGTTACTCATCTTCTATTCTCTTACCGGTATCGTTTCTTTTTTAATTTTTCTCTTGCATTTCTTCCCGTAGCTCCATCGTCGTATTTTCTAGTCATTGTAGTATTCAAGTGGAAATACGTTCTTTTCCCACTCTTTTCTAGCGACTAGTGTCTGCGTTCTGTGTTAACCAACACCAATAGCGGCGAGCGAAAGGCAAAACCTTACTATGGAGCGTGCCGGTGATTTGGAGGTCGTGGGTTCAAAGCCGAGTATTTCAGTTTTTCGCCTCTGTCGGAATCCGTAGCCGACTGGTATGTTGAATGGTCTCCGTGATTTCCCTCATCATTCCCAAGCTTTTGCCCGTACCAGCACCGCACGACGGGTCTCATTCCCATCACCATCTGCGAAGCGCGTTGTAGGGCGCCATCATGATGCGCCCTAAAACCTCAAACAAATTCAAACTCGTTCTTCAGTCCACAACTTAGCCTTTATGATCCTTTTGTCAGTACGTGTAATTCAGAGTTGAGCTTCATGCCCCCAAAATTCTGTGGACCAGTTTTCTCATTGCATCGATTCCCGTGCGTTACTCATATGCAGAATATATTAATATAACTATAGGCATTGTATATTAATATAGGTTTTAGCAGATGTTCACAGCATTCTTCTGCCCATTACCGCACCCGTTCGTCAATTGTCCGCAATCCAATGGGGTAGATTTGGAGTTATGAGGAGCCGTGGCCATTTGTCTCCATCTGCTCGCCAGGCGGCGGCGGCGGCGGCGGCGGCGGCGCGGAGCCGCTGCGCTCCCTCCCTCGCGTGGCGGATGAGGGGCGGGGCGCGGTGCGGTCATTGAAGCCTCTCTCGGCGCACGGACAGGGCGGGGTTTTAAAAGCTCCCGAAGGGATACTTTCTATTCGGGCGAGGCTTCGTTTCAGCGCATTTTCTCTTCTCCAAACATTTTTGGTTTTTCGACTGACAGGTGTGTAAATGCCATGTTTCAAAATATTTTTCCATCCGTTTTTCTCTTGAAATCACACAAATTTTCTTTCTTTTTTCGAAGCAAAACCCCAAGTCTGTGAAATTTAAGTCACATATTTTTATTGTTTATAATGGATAATTTCATTTGACAAAATATCTCGTAGAAAATTGTTCGTAATGGTGACGTAAAACCAAGTACTACATAGCATTCGTGAGCATTTTTTGTTTAATTCTGACTAAATGAAAAGAGAGGAATGAAATATGCTGTTTATGTTCATTGTTTGACCATGTTTTGCGTAGTTGTTAATGTACTATTCCTGATTCTATTATGTTGTGTATTCCATAAAATACATCGAACATGAAAGGAATAATGTATTGAAAGACTGGTATTTGACGGATATTGTAGTATAGTTCGAGAAATAAAAAGACAGAGAGTGTGTTTTTTACGGGAGTGGAAATGACCGAGGAAACTGTGGCGTGGAAGGGCGAGGGAGCGAGGAGGAGGGGAGGGGCTCGGGGCGTCTTGCGCGCCCCGTTGTGCCCCCGAGCGCCGCAACCTGTTTCGCAGGCGATGCCCACCACATCTACTCAGCCCCTGCATGCTACGGGCACCGATGCACTCACAGCTCAAAGACATGCATATCAGGTGCTGTGGAAATCCTCGACGCGAGAAGTTTCTTTCTTTCTTATTTGCTTACTCCTTTCTTCCTTGCATTCTTTCTTTCTCTTTTGTTTCTCTTCTTTTTTATGAAACATGTCTAGCCATAAAATCTATCAAGAGACATCTACTATTAAGTGTATGTATAAGCGACTCTTTCGCCTAGTAAAACGATGACGACCTCGTGAGTTTACTCCATCGCTGTAAATAATTCTCTCGAAATCAATAACACGTACACGTTGTTTGGATTTAATTCCTGATGGCGTGCTTTCTATTTACAATATCAACCCAAGTTGTGCTAACTTGAGGCGAGTTAAGTAAATTTAGGAAATTTGAAATTTGCTGAAACGTAACACGGTTATAGAAGATGATATGAGCTCTTACATCACACGCCAATAGCATTGTTCTTCTGTTTTCCCTGGGCGAAATGACGTGGGTTCTCTTTTAACTTTTCGTTCTTTCGTCTTGAATCGTTCCCCCCCCCCCTCGCCACTTCTAACTTTATTGTCAATAGGAAGAACGAATCTATGAGTTTAAGTAATACAGACCTCTATGTTATTAACAGATCTTTCTAACAACAGTTTCGTGAACTGTGCGGCATGTTCTTGCAGCCTTAAATCATCTTTGTTGTTGTGTTTACGTGACAATAAATTATTTTTTGAGGAATATTAGTGTATCGGCAAATGTTTACTTCGCGGAAGTAGACAAACATCATTATGTAGGCAGGGTCACTAATGTTTGTCCAACAAAATAAATATTCGTCAGAATAAAAATATGCCTTAATTTCTGTTGTTGGTGAATCCACATTACTTGGACGATTTGCGTTGATAAAATGAAATAGTTTCAAACACACAAATTAATTGCTTTCTCGCGATAGAAATTCATCATATTTTTTTCTTTATTTCAATAAAAGCGGCTGTATATTTGATGCCATTTGAAAAACAATTTGTATAAAAAGCAGTCTACGCTTTATTGATACCATTGAAGTTATTGGACAAGGCTGTCAACGGGCGTTTATCACTGGACTATTACATTGCAGCCTGTGAAATTTAGCTTCCAGTCGATTTCATAATTTGTGATAGTCATTACAAAATGGGTTTCGACGATCGTAAAATATTCTAACAACTTCGCCGTGCGTTATTTTTTGTATTAGAGAAAATTCAAATTTTTCAGGGTGTTGAGACGACATTCAAGATATATAGCCTTTTTTCATATACTCAGTATGTATGCATACCTTTTTTTCGTATATAATATGTATGTATGTATGTATGTATGTATGTATGTATGTATGTATGTATGTATGTATGTATACATATACATATATCGGGTGTCCCACCAACTGTTTTTCCTGGGCGAAATTGACCACCCTCGTATCTTGTAAACGGTTCACGATATCGAAATCCAGTTTTCGCTCAACAATGCGGAATCATGTAGCAAGTAAAATGCCGTGCAGATATTGTTTGTAATATTTTTAGTTTTCGAGAAATTTAATTGTCTCTGATGTCGTAAAAGGAACTGTATATTTTTCTCACTAGTAGTGGGTATATCATAAAAAGAGGAATACAAGGATGTATCATTTGTTAATATTTTGACAGTAGGTTGACTATAAAATAATACTTGCTGACATGTGATTTTAAATTAAACCGATAAGTTTCCTTTAGTAGCCCTTGCAACTGTCGATTTTGGGGAAGGTGACCTTCGCCTGGCGGTGCCATCGACCATATCAGCCGCAGCGCCGCGAAGGCCACCTCCGCCGACGGCGACAGTTGCAAGTGCTGCCACAGGGAATCTTGTTTGTTTCAATTAAAATCATATATCAAAAAGCCTATTTTTATACTCAAATTACTATACATATTGCTTTCCTCGTTTTTATTATCTATCCATGACTGGTGAGAAAAATATTTCAATTAAAGTTCGATTTAAAAAATCAAAGATTAAATTTCTCAAAAACTAAAAGTATTACGAACAATATCTGTACACCGTATTACTTGCCTTACGATTCTGCATTGTTGAACGTAAACTGGATTTCGATATCTTTTTTGTCTGCGTCGCAGACGAGATTCTTCAATAACAGAAGGATAAAAACCCATTAGTGTACCTTTTCGCCGTGTAATAGAAAACATTTGGTAATTATTTTCACACCAAATAAAACCATTGAAATGTTTTCATCTTGTGGAAACTGCATGTACGTGCCTCCAAGTAACTAAAAATGCCTCCTATGAATTGCTTTACTTCTCCTGTGCACCGATGATTATGTGGACGTGCAGCACGATACGCGGACGGTATGCAAGACCCGTCCGCTTCACTCTTGCATCGAATGCGCTCTCCGCTGAATTTATTCCGAGTATTCAATATGATTGTTTGAGAGACGACCTGCAGGGCGCTACAGGTTTATGGCAAAACGGATCCATGGGAGCAGAAACGAGGGAGCTTCCCGTAAATAAAAAATGCAATGCGGTTTTACCCAGAAATTATTAAATTCTTATTAACTAAATGAATGTTGAATTTGAATGCTAATAACGGTAATTAATTATTCTGAATTGAATAGCTCTTCAATCTAATCAATAACGGCTGCATATTAATTTGTTCTAATAGTTGTTTTCGAGGTACTGTTTAGTTTAATAATTCCACAGTTACATTAATTGTATAAACTACACGCTACATGCTTGTGTTTTCAAGAAAGTTCTTCCCTCGTAATTTACGTTTCTGTGGCCTCCCTGATCAAATTCATGGACGTATTATATTCCTTGGTCACCGAAGTCTTTAACTGTGGCGAGGAATCGTCTCCTCCCAGAGACTGCAAAGAAATAAGCTGTGTGAGTGGAATGTGCCGTACAGCGCCCAGCCCCTAGACGGACGGCGCGTCGCTGCGTCTCGAACCTGGAAAGGTCAAACTTCTCCGACCTCCCGCGCGCACGTCACCCCACCTCCACTTTCCTCGCCTCCATCCCCGACTCTCTCGCCTCTTGCGCTGCGCCGGCTGCTCCGGCGGCCACGAGAAAGTGCGCCCGCGGCCGCACGCGGAGGCACGCGGAGGCGCGCGTCACGGCGGCAGCCGCCCTCGGGAGAGGCATCCGGAGCACGCGGAGCCGCCTCTGGGCATTGCTGCTTCCGCCCTTGTCGTTTTCACGTGAGATGAGGCATTATTAGTAAGGCCTTTTTAATAGAAAAAGTCCTCAATGCATCTTCCAGTAGTATTTGTAAGAGAAAGAAAAATGTTCAATGTATATTTTCCATGACATTGAATCAATTGACTGTTACTAAGTTCCGTATGCAAGCCTTCCCTTTGGATCAGTAATCCTTAGAGTGATCTTCCCAGCGACACTTCCTCTTACTCCGCCGTTGCGTGCCCGATGCGTCTGTACGGTTGATGATGTCGGAAGAAGACTTTTCGGGGTGTCGAAGGTTTGGTGAACTTCATGTTGCTTTTTTTAACATCTTCCATGAGAGTGACACGAATACATTGAACAATGGCAATGAGGAAGGGGTGTCCACGAACACTGTATATCAAGAAACAACTCTCCTCGAACGCAGAAAATCGAATTGAATCAGTGGAGCCCAAGTGGAAAAGAACTGCGAGAGAGCCTAGTGACGCGCAACACACACCATGCCCGACACTCAGATTTTTATGAAACGTCCCAAGCAGGTAATGCCAAATTGAAAAGAGTCAAAATTTGAAGTGCTTTTGACTATCGGAAGAAGAGTTACGAGCAAAAAATGTGAGTGTTGAAATGTCTCCGTCAGCCATCAGGCGAGACGAGGAAAGGGGGGACGAGGCCAGGACACAGGCGACTTCGACGCCGAGCGCGACCTTGGATCATCTCCACTCTTTTGCGCGGTCTCACCGGCCCAAGGGCGAAAATAGATTTCTCAGAACTTGTCTGGTTCCAAATCAAGCACGATGTTTATTTTACTCGCATACAACTATGTAATGTTATTTAATATATAATATACAGGTGGCTTACCTTAGTATCATAAAGGATATAGTGTCATATTGTTTGTTTCATATATTATTAAGATAATATATACTAAAAAATGCGTAGAATAAAAATTTGAAGTGCTTTCGAATTTTAGAATATTCACGCATTTCGTGGTGGGCCTTTTCAATTCCAGTGGTTTGAAGATCACTACCGACAGTGAATACGTGTCCAACAGAAGTTGCAAGCGTGCTTTCAGGGATTATTATTATTTATTACAATATGGACAAACGAGGTCATTGGAATGACCATAAATTTATATTACAAATATTTTAAAAATATAACTTACAAATCGTAACTTGAAAAGAAACACATTTGATCTCTTACAATTCAATGTGGTTACATTTCAAGACTTCCGATTATTTTATTGTTTCTATCCAGATGCAAAGCGATATGGGGAAAAGCTGCCGAAATGGCCAGCTCCAAATACCGCGTTCTATCCGGTTTCTCGTCAACTAATCTGCAAGCTGCTTTGGGCCGCTAAGGCGCTGCTGCCGTCGGCCTGGGTTGACCCTTCGTTGCGGGAGAAGCGCGCGCCCGCCCGCGGCCTCCGCCCACACACTGTGCCCGGCCAACGGCCGAATGAAACACTATTTTTGGTCATAACTCGTGTTTGAATGGTGATAGAAACTTACTGCCATAAGCCACTGTAAACGTTTTCCATCAGCTGGTAAAGTTCCGTAAAAATGCGAGTGTTGCGTGTGAGTTGCCTGTGCATTTTTTGATTGACTCCTCCAATACCGCAGTGGGATTATGTTGTGAGTATATTTTCATGACTACATGAAGTATATCATTAATGTTTTGTTAATATTAGTATTGATTGTATTTGATATGTCTGCATTGACACTTGTACAAGAAGCAGTCTGACAAACGCCGTGGAGAAGAAATTGAATAGAACTCTCCTGGCGTGCCTTCGACACGGAGCTCGTTGTGCACTGCGTAACTTACCTGGGTTGAGAGGATCGTTTTTACAAGAAAAATATAAAAACAGGTGAATGATGCTACATGTTCTCGTAGGGAATTATGGGAGAGACAAGTAAACAACTAGTGAATTAGTAACGAGCGATACTGGTTCCAATGATCTCTGGCCAAAGGCCCTGTGGCTTTTTGTGGCCTCTCGATCATTAGAACCCTGATTATGCTCTTGGTGTACAAAGAACTATAATAAAACAAAGTAGCGGTTTCGGTTATAACTATTGTAACGGTTTTTGAGTTTTGGTTTCAAGTGTTGGCAGGGGTGCCCCGACAAAACCAGGGGCCTGGGGCAGTCGATCCAAGGGGTCCCTTATTTCAATCAAATCATTCCCCCCACCCCAAAGTCATAAATATAATTAATTTGTCCGTGCATTAGAAGCAACTTATAGCGTTGAATTTGGTTGGATGAGAGATGAAGGCGTCTTTTGAATGAAAAGAAGTGGGGGCGTGGGGCGAGTGTTGGGGTTGCGCCGGGGAGGCGCGCGCTTGGGATTCCGCGCCCTCGGCCTGGCCCTCCGTGTTCCCTGGGCGGACGTCTGTGCTACAAGGCGCTCGTATTAGACCTTCATTCGCTCTTTCCGTCAGTGACGTGCCTTGAAAAGGAAGTCCTGTTGTCGAATGGTTTTTATGAAACGTTTCTCTTCCTCATGTTAATTTCAAACGTTTTGCCTGAATTGTACGTGAGATCTGAAGTAGTAATTGGGAATATTCTGGCCAGAAGTGTTTAAGGTTGCATCAGCGACCCATTAAGTTGACGGATTGTGAAACAAATGCCAGTTTCATAGAGCTATTTGACTCGCTTCGTTAGTCCATTTCCAAATCAACGGCGAGACTATCCTTCCGCCTCGGCGATTCACATACATCCTTGAATTTAGCCTAAGCATTCATTTCTCATGATTTTTTCACCAGAATACTCAACGTCACCCCAAAAAAGAATTCTGAGTATCCAAATCTACACTACGCAAGTACGCGTTCCCGTAAGTTCAGAATTGTCGTGAAAAGGAAGCATGTAAATACTACTTACGGTATTACAAAGTGTGGCACAATTACTAACTTGTAATTTAAATGAATAACAAATATCTGTTAATTATACTTCGTAACTATTAACTAATATCAATAGTTTTTACATAAAACTTTCTTCAGACTTACTTATTAGTTGAATTTAGAAATTAATTACTAAATTAATCAATATTTACCGGCTCTGGTAATTATAACTAATCGTTTTAGCGATAACAAACAATAAAATATTCCATAATTCATTGATTGAAAATTACCTATTGGTAATGTATTATTTAGTTTTTACTTTGCTCAGCGCTACCTTGGCTGGGATAGTGTAGACTCGGAGGAGTTTGTAAAGTGAAGTAAAATGAGGAAGAATGGATCTCGATTTGTAATGCCTGAATAAATAAGGTAGTAATTTTAAAACACTCGAGCTACAAGGAAAAGGAACAAATATTAGATTTTTTAACGAAAAAATCTTGAAAACATTTGTAGCAGTTTTGTTATATTTTATTGATAATATTATGTTGATATTGATATTAACCATGACATTATATACTCCATAACATTGAATTGAGGAGGCAATAAGAAGTATGAAAAGGTACTTTCATTTTTAACTTCCTAATCCTACCGGTTGTTTCACGTTGTTATTTTCAATATTCGATTTGGAATTTCAGTTAGGAGATAAGAGGAGAAAAGGTATTATCTCATTCTGAGACTGGGCAGTATTAACGTTTGTTTCTGGGGGCTTCCTGCGAGGGCCTTGTTGCCTGTAGTTCCTCTCCGCGGGAAGCTCCTTGCCACCCCTTCCAGCTGTCGGTCTCAGCCGCGATCGCCGAGTCAAGGCCACCTGCGGCAAAGGCGATGATCAGGCTGGTTTAGTAACAGAAAATTTTCAGGAGAGGGCAGCGTGCAAATGTTTACGAATGATATATTATAGGGTTTCTTTTTTTAAAATGTATCCGTTGCAAATGAAAAACTCAATAGTTCAATTAAAATATCAAAGATCATTAATTAGCCATCATTAATTGTTATCCAACTCGAACTTTCTGTTTCATATCTCGAAGAAGCTAATCAATCCACGCCACAACGCTGGTGTCAATACCCGATTGCATTAGTTTATGAACATCATGTGGGACAACATCAAATGCCTTCGCAAAATCTATTATTACGGCGACCACCCTCCCACTGTTATCAACTTCATCTGCTATATCCTGAAACAATGATACTATCTGACTCTCGCAAGAGAAACCGTTCCTAAAACCATGCTGTCTCTGAAATAGCCATTCTTTTCTTTCCCATTCTTGTCTAATATAGCTAGTTATCAAGTGTTCCATGAGCTTACATACGTAGCTTACATGCAACAACATGAGACTTACCGGTCTACAATTGGCTAAAACCGTTCTGTCACCACTCTTGAAAATCGGAACAACGGTAGCTAGCTTCCAATCGTCGGGCACGCTTGAATTGTTGATTGAAACATGGAATAATCTTGTTACATACGGTAGTATTTGTATGTCAGTATGAGTTTATGTATGTCAGTTGAAATGGCATCTAGACCTCGCGACTTTCCATTTTTCATAGATTGAAATCGTTTTCACAATGTATTTACGTCTATATAAAACTGATTTGGTACAGCCTCTCTCGACATCTGAATGTGGTAGAATTTTGTTTTAAAAACGGAACTGAAATAAGCATTAAATGCGTTTGCTTTTTCCCGATCATCTACTAGTAACGTGTTCTTGGAATCTCTAATGATAGGAATTTCTTCTTTATTTCCTCTTCTTCTGCGAACATATTTGTTCCGACCCCGACCAATTATTTCCCTCCTGCCAGAATATGCTTTAAATGTCTCCTGCGAAATTTTCTTTTCCTGCTCTAATTCTTTCGAACAATTACGAAAATTTATCTTACGATTTTCGCTAAGATGTCTATTATTGAAAGCCTTTCGTTTATCTCTTCATACGTCGAATTTTTGCATTGTAATATTCTGGATCTGAATTACTTTTTAAGTATTTGCACGGCACTAACGTTTGCAGTGCATTATCTAGAACGCTCTTAAACTCGTTCCAAATTTCCTCCATGCCCCCGTCTATTCTCAGAAAACGATGGTACTGTTCTCTTAGGTAAATTTCAACACCTCACTATCTTTGCCTTCTTGAACTGCCATATTTTTGTTCCGTTAGGAATTCTTTTCTTTTGTTGGGCGAAAACTGCGATTCGTAGTAGATAGTTTAAAAATTATGAGGGGTAAACCATATTTGTTGGGACATCTGCGTGTTCTGAATATCAATTTACATGATAAAACACACATTAAACGCTGTTGTCATGGCCTCAGCGACACACTGCGTTGCAGCGATCGCCCGCCGCCAACGATGGGCTCGCTCTTGGCCGCCCGTATGGAAGAAACAGTTCACTTCAGGCACATTTTGATCGATATTTTACCATTTCTTTCAAAATGAAATAATGTAGTGTCTTTCTTGATCGCGGCACAGAACCCAGTTATGTATTGCAAGCTCTTTTAGAGGGTATGACTAATCAGTAATCACATTTCTTGTTTTCTCTTCATTCTTTTGGTTTTTATTTTTGTTTCATTTATGCGCTCCTGGAACTACGCCAATAATATCAAGTGGCTGTGTCGTGTGGGTATTTTAATACATTGTTATATATTGCAGTATTCAACGATAGGTATGGTTTTTAGTTCTTACTGTCTTACTGATATAATGTATTGTCAATAGATGTTATAAATTATTATTTTAATTTAAGAAACACTCGACAGGAAAAACATTTTTTCCTGTCGAGTATCTTTTCATTTCGAGAAGATAAATTAGAAATTGGGTGGACAAACGGGAATAGTTAGCTGTATTGCTCATTAGCTCGTCTGTAATTCTGTTTCACCGTAAGAAATCTAATTGATTGTAAGAACAAACAAGTCGTCTAAAAAGTGACACTTATTCCGGTTCAATCGGGATGATGTAGCAGTTCTTCTCGGCCCAACGGTAGGAGGCATTTCTCAATGTAAAATGCAACTGTACAGTTAATGTAACCATGTGTTCGATAATGAAGTATGATAATTACAGCGAAAATTAAAACAAACAAGAATTCTGAGAAATAATACGAAAGAACATCACATAAATTGTTTGAATTTGTTACAATTCTTGCAACTGCAACTAACAATTAAGAGGATAACAATCTATACGGACTTATTTCTCTGTAACGAAGTTCTTAGTTGCACTTAGAAAATAATAGCAATTTGGTTATTCGGGTGTTTAATTCATAGCGTATTTCATGTAATTACTAATAATTGTTTCTTATTACAGTAAACCGTCGTTAACAGGAAGTCCAAGGGACCGCAATAATCTGAGTTCGCGTTATAAAAATTCGTGTTATCAGAGTATTATAAATGCCAGTATTACCGTAATGCCTTGCTAGGACCGAAGTTTTGTTCGTGTTACGGCGAAATTCGTGTTAAGCGAGTTCGTGCTAACGAGGGTTTACTGTATTTACTGAATACTTTTTGCCGAACTTCGACGCGTTACAACTCCTTGAATCCCGCCGGAAGTGCAATGCTTCTTCACCCATAAGATTTAGCTGCACGTGAGGAAAACCCTCGTGCCGGATCGCACTTGCGATGGCATAAGCGCGCAGACGGTCGCTGTCGCAATTCCAGAGGGCGAGCAGCCGTGGTACAGGAAGGGGCATGTCGCGTCGCGTCGCGGGGCGGGCAGCCGCCTCTGCGATCGATGGCAGCGGGCGGTCAGGCGGTCGCAGCCTTACGTCATCGCGAATTAGCGCGTTGTTAGGCCTCGTTTCGACGGGCGCGCTGGGAAGGCCCACGCCACCCCCCCTCCCCGCCCCGCCCCGCCCCGCTCCGCCTCGCCCCGCCTCGCCCCGCCTCGCCCCTTCCCGCCACGCCACGCCACGCGCTGGACAGTGGGTCGACGTGGGTGAGAAAGCGAGCGCAGCCGGCATAAAGAAACGTCATCCGTGACAGATCATGACGATGTTCAGGGTGGGAATTGTCAATTATCGAACGGGTTTGGAGGGGGAGGGACAAATGTATGAGAGAAATAAAGACTATCATCACTTACCCAACACAGTATAATATACTATATAATCTGCTATATTATAGCAATCTAAGAACGCTCATGGTATTCGTTGTATTCTGTTTAGTATTTATGTCTAGCTCGAAAGTGTGACACCTCCTTTTGGTTGCATATATTAAGTGAGAAAAAGGCCTGCCTCAATTCTCCCGGGCGACGCCTTTCGTCACTTTCCAGTCCACTGTGCGCTGCCCGGCGCAGATGCACAGGCTGCTCGCTCGCGTGTGAAGAAGGTCACGCGCCTTAAAGGGGCCCACACACGTTGGAGATACACGCCTCCCATACCCGTTCACTCAGACGCGCTCCCCGGAGACGTTCTCCCGCCCGGAGCTGCCACCCGGCGCGCGGGTGGACGACGTTCCGTGCGCGTCAGATGCAATACGGGCGGGTGAAAGTCACCGACGACAGTCAGGCGGCTCCTGCTTTTCTTAGGGACACGTGTTCGTCGTTGCCCTACCGTAACGCTCCGTGCGCGACTCCCTTTCCGGGGTACGGTCCTCTGCAGGGCAGGTAGACCTCGCGCGAGGAACGGCGAGCGACGAATGGATTGGGGAGGGGAGGCACAGAAAGCCGCTGACACGAGGTGGATACGGGCGGGTAACACTGGGTGCGTACGGACGTCGTCGGGATACGGGCGAACATGAGCCCTGAAACGCATTGAATACGATATTGGAAATTCAAAACTGTCCCTCGTGGTTTTAATTATTTCATGGTTTTTAATTCCAAATCAGTTTTGATGAATCTTTTCATAAAGTATTCATTCCTCAGAAAAAGTTAATGAAACTGTTCTCAAATCTTTGTTGTCTAAAGGGCAGACAATGGTTAGTGGTGGGAACGAGAAGAACAAAATTTTGTTTCTGTTGACGTTCACTGACGCTTTAAGACTAACATTTTATATTTTTAAAGCTGATGACTAGGTGACTGATTTTAATTGAATGTCATTTTTTCTTTTCACTTTAGGACAATGCCGTTTAGTATAGAAATTAATTTTATGTTATCACCAAAAGAAATAACCGTTTTGCCATTTTTCGTCGATTTAGACTAATGAGTCATTTTTACCTTTTCCGTATTTTTTTATGCATTTTTCGCTGATTTCATCGATTTTAATGCCATTTTAATGGTACTTGCTTCAAATAATATTTACAAGATGCAACAAATGTTCTCCACAGAATTCCTGAGTATCCTGTTCGATTTTATCGCTCAAAAATTGTAATGTCAGCCGATGTATGTAATCTCAGATTCCTGTTATGCCTGTCGGCGCCACTGTCGGTTCGCGCGTTTTCGGGATAACTAATGACACATTTCCTGGTAAAGAACTGTCAAAACCAAAAGTTTGACAGGCGAGTACATTGGAGCGAATAGCAGAAGCCTCGACTGCATCAGTCACGGATCCAGCTTGAGTTGTTCATCCGAACTGGTTTTGATCTCATTTTTGACGTCATTTTTCTTTTTTTACGCCATTTTAAAAACAATTTAAGTGTATTTTATTGATCATTTTTCGCAATATTTTATGTCATGAAAATCCGCCCCCAGACTGATGACTAAACTACTGTGTCTTATCACAAAAATATAACTGACATTTTTAAACTGTCTAATATTGGGGTCCATCCAATACGTCAATGGACCATCGACCAAAAGATGATGTGTGATGACTTTGAAATTCTCGAAACCTGGATGAGATCGACTCTTGTTACTCTTTGAGGATCAATGCAAAAACTGTTAATCGAATTTCTCCCAGCTCTTCGAATAGGTCAAGAGGAAGGTTTTAAAGAATGTTAGAGGGAAAGATCGAAGTTAAAAATTTTATGTTGTAAATCAGAATCAATAGTACATTTTTTAAGCAGGTTCACCTTGCATTTTGTAATTTTGGTGAATAGCTAACTAGTTCTGATGACAAATGACAAGGACGTGTGAAAAGAAACTTGCAAAAACAAGTCTTTAAATTTTCCCTAGAAAGTCCTCGACTCACAACAATCTCTGGAAATTACGAACCTTTCAATATCTCTGTAGTGGATGTTTGTTTTATGGGTTGCTACAGAATTCGTTGATTTATTTTGGCGTTGATCAGTGAATAGTAAGTGTTCTGAAAGTTAAGAATACCTTCCACTGATTACATTTCACTTATAATTATTAATAAAGCGTGTTAGGTAGCACGCAAGGTAAGCTATTCACTTGTGTTTAGTAGGGTTAATTGTTATTCAATAGGACCGACAAAACCGATGATCAGAATTTTGGAAATGCCCAGTCTATAGTTATGAGTGAATTTCTTTCTAGAAAGTAGTGCTTGGCGATTCTCTCAAATGCTCATGATCTTCTTGGGCTAGCTGTGGTTGCGTCCGTCGCCATTCCCTAATTTTGGTAAAGGCCAATTCTTTGAAGTCATTCCTACTATCTACACGTACCTCCATATTAATTTGAGAGAAGAAACCGAAAAGTAATGTATTTATTATATTACTGTTCGGCTAAAAAGCAGTCATACACTTCGTCTAATTAGGCACAATTACTCTTTTAATGTAATCTTTCAATATGAACACATTTCATGGCTGGTAATAATTACCCACATCCTCGAAATCCCTATTCTTATGTTAATAGTATAATTTTTGGAATTTGTGGTTTCCTTGGATTTTAAAACATGCCAGAGGTACATGTTTCATAATGAAAATTATTTCCTGCGTATAAAATTATTCATGTTTACCTGTGTTCTTTTTAACGCTTAATACTCTGTGTTTTAAAATATGCAGGAGTAAAAAATACATAGCATAAATATAACAATATTTAAAATGTATACTATGTATTCTCTTGTTATAAAATAGTTTCAAGTAAATCCAAATGTATGTGAAGTTAATTTCACATTAAATTTATACAGCCTCTTTTCGAAATTACAATTCTATTTTCACCCTTTAAGAGTCTAACATAGCACGTTTTTGATTCAAAATATGTTGTGCACTTCTGAAAGAAATGTGAGGCATGGGAACATCTTACATTATAATACGTCGATGAAAACCGTTAATGGAATGATGTTGCATGTGATACTCCCGCGTCAAAAATTTTCGATTCATGTGAGTAGCAATACAACGATTTGCTAAGATATTAAGAGGAAATCTTGTGTTTTATTATATTGCCACGAAGTCGCAGATTTTAATCTGAAGGATGCATGTCTGAACCATTTAAAAACATTTCCATTGGACATAAAAGTAGTTGATAATAATATTACTGAACATGAATTATTTTATCATTTCTAATAATTAGCTCCACAAATGTTATTGCATACCCGTTATACACGCAATACATGTTGTTAATAGAAATTGTGTGAATATTTTATGTAATGATGTCAAATTTTATTCTTAATAATATATTTTAATTGTATTAACTTTTTAAAATACTGATTTAATCGCGAATTTTCTCCTGCCAAAATTTGTAAAATATACAATACTTCACATAAAGGTATCGGCGACATTCCATAAATACACATTTTCAGCAGTTTGCAGTTTGAGGAAGAGGTGGGGGGGGGTCTGGTCTGTTTCTCTATTTAATGCATAATGACACTGGTTTCAGCACAAATGTGTAAACCAAGTGAAATAAAAGTGTTAATAGGTATTTCTCATTACATTAAAAATTGCGTAGCAGTCCTTACTTCAAGACTTATTCCTTCTTTTAAAGAGTTTTGATAATGTCCTTGAGTACACAAGAAAAGTGACACATCGTGACGTCAGAGAGGCAAGGTTCTACCCGAGGATGTTAGGAATAATGTAACCAAACTACTATCTCATTTTTTTTGTGGGAGGTTTTCTAAAAGTCTTCTTAGAAAATGTTTTAACATGTTGTAGCCTTGAGAATGAGTTCGAACAAGTCAGGACATCATTTTCGCCGAAAATGTTAGAATCTGGTCATTTTTAGGTTGCACATCCCCAAACCGTTATTTTGCAGAACTATTTTAATTTGAGCAGAGGTGTTTATTTTGCTTATTTAAAAACTGATTTTCTCTAATCTCGTTTATACCGTTTTGGCTAGTGAGCTCCCTTGAAATGAAATAATTACTGGTGACAATTATTTCCGATACATATTTCTTCATTTAATTTCAAATGACGAATTTTGTGCTGTGTCCCTTTCATATTGCGTCAAATGAGTAGGATACCCATTTGCTGAATACCTGGCATCGTTTCGTCTGTTGGAAGGTAAAGACCATTCCGAAATAGTTTCAGAGCTTTGAATGATAGATCTATCTGAGGCAGGCCAGATGCTTTTCCATTAAAGTCACCCAGCACGTGCGCTCTGGCTCAAATGCAAGCGAATTGATACTAATAAAGGCGGCCATATTTCAGAGGTCCAAACTGCTTACATTGTCTTCGGATGCTGTCAGGGACGAATCGGGTTCGCATTAGTCTCAATTACTTCGCCTGAGCGGTGGTGGTGCTAGTTAATGGCTCGTGCCCTGATTGGACAATCACTCCTACTGAATGTTGATGTATTATGTCCGTTTTTTTATAACTTCGTACCAACATTTGAATTTAATTCTCATCTCCTTTGTTTTCTTATTTTCACATTCCTCTCTTTATATTTTTGTCTTATATGATATTCGTTCTCTTCTTTCTTCGCATGCGATAAGCATCGCATTTTTCAAAGAATCGTATAATAAGCTTTATTTGTTTATTATATGTTTAAGCTCTGAAATTATTCGTAGAACCTGGCATGAGTCCATCTTTACGAACTAGCGCTACAAATCTCCCTGGACGCGCTCTATGCCATCCATTTAATTTTTTGCCTATTCCATAAGGGAAATGTGTGGAGGAGAGCTCAGGTCTAGAATTCGTTTCAAGGTTCGTGTGCATTCGTTCTTTCATTTGTTTTTAACGATTTCCCCGAACTCAGACTTTCTCCTCGTCTTAATTCAGAAGATGCAACTCCGCAACAGACCATGTAGGAAAGGCCTGCGTACCGGATTGAAGAATGAATTAATTATCCACGTAACGGCGGGTAAAACGAGATGACTTACCAGAAGTGTCTAGCCAGTGACTGTTCGCTCCAAAGAAACGAATAGGCCTGCACCGAATGTTCCACCGTTACGCTCCTGAAACTCAATGTCTGAACAATTGTCATTGAATTGTAAGTTTACAACGAGGCCTGATTTACCGTTTTGTCGATTTTCCCATTGCAATGCAGTGCGCAATGTAGTACTTACATTACGTTCAAATTTCCTTAATTCTGATACGTTCTTAGACTGATGATTGTCGGTATTATGAGATCACATCATCATTTACGTATTCAGAGCGTTGGGTCAACGAACCCGATGAGGATTGTCCGTCTACTTTCTTGTCAATCTACAGAGAAAATAGTGTATCCATTAAATGAGAAAAAAGAAAGATGTGGACATTAAAGCGCTGACACTATACAGGAAAAAACACGGAGAAATAGCATGTCATGTAAAATATGGATTCAACACGATAATTTATGTAGACAGAAAGAAGTAATGATGTCTTAGTGATTTTGCAAGTTTTATGAGTATGTCACAAATATTAGTAGAGAAAGTAGTTCGAGTGGAGTAATTTCCTTTTAAAATTCCACCCGTCATTGCACATTATATACATAGCATTTAATATATTGCTAAGTTTAAGGCAGGCAAACGAGATAAATGGAAAACAGATTCAGATGACGGTGTGGACCCTAAAATACTGTGTGACACTTCTACCTCTCGACAGTAAATTTAGCATAAATCTCTCCAACGTAATAAAAGTATATTTCTCGCGTACTGTTAGTTTTTATGTAAATAAATACTTCAGTTTGTAATTCAGAAAACTAGGGTCAATATACAACAAACACTAGACCCAACAACATGATAAAACGAAATTACTAAATGGGAGATATTGCCGAAATGCGTCCTGCACATGGCCGTCACGAGACTTCTGTAAGAGTGTCGCGGCATTTTCATAGATCCTTGTTTGTCCTTAGTTCTGGGTCAACTACGAAAATTAACTCCCGATCTGCAATATTTTCAAATAGAAATATAAATGAATTGGTTGCTTCGGTGTCCCTCAAGGTCTGTTATTTTTTTGCCGCGTATTTGCTCAAGAGCATAATCGCGGCACAACTTTGTTCTCCTTCTCAATGCCTGCTCTGTATTAGACAACAGAAATGCTGGAAAATAATTATTTTTTCTCTTTCTTTAGTCTCAAATAACTATTTTTTCTCTTCGTAACTGTCATTTCCACGGGTTGTTTTGAATGTTTTGAAGATAACGCAGTAAAATTATGAAGCAATTAGTTACGATAGTTCCGCGGACGTCTCATGTGATCTTCAAATGGAATTCGAGAATCCGAATTTCCAGACGCCAGCGGCGATTGTGCGAGTGGGTTAGCTCCGTCCGTGGAGGAGAAGACGCCAGAAAGCAAGGCGGTAGCAGTCCGCATGAAGTCAAAGAGGAGAGAAAACGCGGGCTGCGGTGCGTGACTGCAATCAAACCTTCCTAGCTCAAACAGCGCTCGACGCTGCTCGAAAAACGAGAGGATATGTAAGACAATTGATTCGATAAAAGCATCGTTGTATGTTGTGATACTAGATATGATACGATACCGTACTATACTATACGATACGGTACAATTTGAAACTACACGGTACTGTACGATATGAACAACGAATGATGCAGAAGCCCAAACCCCTTTTTTCCAGCAACACGTGACCAAAGAGACAAAAATACATCGTTTTCCCAGTATTTTTCTTCCGATATGTTGTACAATTTTTCGAAATGTCTACCGGTTTTTTGTTGTTGTTTTTAATCAAGAAGTTATCAGTTATATCAATGCAAGATCAGATCACTATTTCATTTGCAAATACATTTAAGAATGTAGAAATATTGTGTAATGGTTAGAAGCGAACGGCGCGCCCTCAACGGGTGTTAGTTCAAATCTGAAGCAGGTGATGTGAAATTTTTTTAGATTAATTCAGCGCGAGCAAATGCAAATAATGTGCCTGCAATCGAATTAACATACAATTTCAATGCATTAATTGTGAAATATTAATTAATTTATTTTTTTATTTTTAAAAAATCAGTCGATAATGGCTGATAGGAAGATACTTCAGGCTGAACAATTTTTGCCTGCAGATGGCGTTGTAAGCGGTCCGCAATATTTCTATTCATCAGTGTCATTGCATAGTGAGGTCTTAATCTGGAGTTAGTTTGGTACTTAATTCAGTGGCTATTCGTCTCTGAAGGCTTTATGGATTTTAATTCACTTTGTATCGCATACTCACAAAAAAGTCCCTCGTACCGGATTTGTTCTTTAAATCATTGCACTATCTTCCAACGCACCAAATTGCGTAGTATGTACGGCTCTATCATATATCGCTCATGTACCAGGGGCTTTTGAGGCACTAGGAATGGGCGCTAAATGTCATATGGGTCATATTTTCATGGCAGTTGAGGGCGCACGGCCCCTCCAACTAATTGGAATAAACGTCTAAAGCCACTAAGCATGAGCGAAAATGATCGACAGCAAATGACTAGAACGCTCTTTGGTATAGTTTATTCATCATTGAGCTATGTGCGATAGAAGGGGCAGGGGTAGACATCAAATGCTATTGATGCGTGGGTGTTGGGAATAAAAACGCCATTTCTGCTCCTTGGTTGGCGCGGCGGTGGGCGGTGGGCGGTGGGCGGTGGGCGGTGGGCGGTGGCCTCGCGTGCTGGGAGGAAATGCGCGAGGGGCAGAGGTGCCTGCGGCTGGCTTATCTCGGCCCCGCGCCGCGCCGCGCCGTGAGCGCTGGGCGCGCATAGCGGAGAGGCTGCTTCCTTTTCTTCTTCTCCTTCTTCTTCTTCCCTTCATCGACCCTCTGAACCTTTCCCCCCTTCTTCACCTCCCGATGTTTTCTATATATAGCGTAATATCGATAACTCGAATTCTTGATTTCTTGGATTCTCAGTTTGTAGGAATGTGTCGATATACATGAACTCATACACACACACACACACACACACACACACACACACACACACACACATTCTCGTATATGTCCATTCATACATAAATACACTGAGAGTCCCACCAACTATGGGTTACTATCATAAGGTCTCAATGGTTCACGATATCGAAGTACAATTTTCACCGAATAATGCGGAATCATGGGGCACGTAAAATGACGTAGATTGTAATACTTCGTAATACTTTTACTTTTCGAGAAATGTATTTATTATTTATTTTTTAAACAGAACTATATATTTTTCTCACTAGCATTTAGTTGTAAATCGAGGAATACAGTGATGTACAATTGGTTCATGCTGTGATAGAAATTTGAGTCTAAAATTATACTTTCCGTTATGTGATTTGACATTAGGCGGACAATATTTCGTTTAGTAGACCTGGCAACGCTCGCATTTCGTTGAAGAATTGACTGCCCCAGCCGAAAATCGAATCCCGGTTAGGGCAGTCAACTCTTCGATCAAACATCATTTAACACAATTATTTGTGCTAAGTAGCTTTGTTGTTACGACTGTAGTTGGCAATTGTGGAACAGGAAACATGTTGTTTCTCATTTTTGAAACTTGCAAGTGTGACCAGGTAGTGAAATGTAAAGTATAAAAGTGGCAGGGGCTCTTAACTCCTAAAAGCTGCTGCTATTGACTCTTTGTTGTTCAGATGGTTAGATCTCTGGGTGTACACGAGGAGATCCGAGTTCGATTTTCGGCCCGAGACAGTCAATTGAGTGTCATACATGAGACAGCATACATGCATGCATCCTTTGAACAGTGGAACATCATTTACATATTTTTATTAGAACTATCAATGTTAATTTTTGGAGTCCGTTATTAACTAATTCGTGGAAAATTTTAACTAATAAGTATTAAAATTGTTATTAGTTACAAAGTAGTTATTAGTTATGAATTAAAATGAAAAATTAGTTACACTTTGCTCCAGTCTTGCAAATGCCAACAATGGCCACTATGAATGTCAAATAATTCTAGCAACTACGAACAGTTAAATCACCACAATGGGTTTCCCATATTCGCTCTGTTACCGTAGTGAGCCATGCATATTCCCATTCTGGAATTACCGTCCCGCAACTGCTTTATTTCCTTTTGTATTTTCTTCCAGGTAATGATCGATACTTATCATGGAAAAGTACATCACTAAAGCATTATTTTTGCTCTTTGTTTTCATTTTTCTTTTTGTTTGTTCTTTAATTTTACGTTCGCCAGAGTTTCCATCCATGTGTTTTTAATCACATTATACAAGTTTATTCTTCAGTTTAGCTTCCCTAATTTCTTGTGTATTCTTCACTTGCGTCTGTCACTTTCATTACCATTGCTCCCTTCACGCAACTATTTTCTTTTGCTTTTGTACTTCCCTCCACGACAGTGCTGTTGCACCGTCGTGTCCCCACATGTTTGTTCGAATGCCGTCCGTCTCCTGCCCCGTGTGCGCCTCTGACGGCGATCGCGGTCACTCCGCCACCCCCACCCCCGCACCTTCGACCTCCTCGAGCGCCGCGCACGAGCGGCGGCGGCGGCGGCGGCCAGAGCGAAGGGCCCCGCGGCGCCGCATCGATTTCGGATTATCGGCGCCGCCCGCCGCCCCCACCAGCCCTGCCGAGGCTCACTCCGCCCTTCTCCCGTCTCCTCCCCTCACCCTCTCAGCGCCGCCTCTTCCTCCTCTCCCGACCCGCCCGACCCCCTGCCTTTGCCGCCTTCCTGTGCGCTGGCCGCCGCTGCCACCTCCGCCCCAGTTCATGCCCAACTGGCAGTGGGCGTCTCGTGTGCAGAGCGCGCGCCCGATTAACTCTCACTTGTGATGGCGCCGCCCCCGCCGCTGCAGCGACTGCGTCTGCCTCCGCGGCGTCCTTCTCTAGCCCACATCACCTTCACTTCTCATCCTTCCCGCTAGTCCATCTCCGCTATCCTTTGGAGCCTTTCTCCTCGTCCGCCCCACCGTTCATTGGGCCAACGTTGAATCTTCATTGAGCATCGCTTTTGCCCGTCACCAAATACGGACGCTTTGCTTCACATTATGCTCCTTCCCCCCACCCCCCACCCCGACGTTCTGTTTCTTCTTGACAACCCGTCGCGTCGGGTCACCTTGCGCGGCGCTTTCCTTCATCAACTCAGCCTCCGCCCGTCACCGAGCGCTGCCCCTAGGCGCTCTCTTGCGTCACTCCGCCAGCCACTTCCGTTCCACTTCCACACCTGCGAGCGTCAATCATTCCACGCACGTGACACCTCTGCTACCTGCTGCTCGGTCTGCAACTGACTATGCCTCTCGCATGATTCGTCCATGTTGCGCTGCCAATGCTTCTACCTCTTGCTGATCCACTTCCTCTTCAAGTGTGTAATGCACTCTTCCGTACATTGAGAAAATACTTGTTTGCAGCCTATAGATTCCTACATGATGCAAAGTGACAGTTACTGATAAACGACGCGAACGAATATTTAGTTGTCGGAGCATTGTGGACATAACTGCATACACTCAATTCACTTAATTAGGAATCATTTTAATCTAATATTTTTTTTATAAAAACCGTTCATTCCAACTACGCTAACGTTGTTGAAAGCTGTAGATACACTTTTCTCTGTGTATCTTGGCCTCACTTTGGAAAGGTCAATGTCTTCCTTTAGTACACGTGTTCGCTAATTACATATGACTCTGCAATGAAGTCTTCGTGCACTGGTAGCACCTTGATTCAAGTAGTCAGTGGCGCATTTGATACGGAGCCAAGCAGTCAAGACGGACAATGACACTTGAAAATTCTAAAGGCCAGCAGTTCTGATGAATTATTTTGATAGTTTCCACTGTTCAATTCCACACGCATGCCTGTGCATTCCCTAAAACAACAGTGCACGGATAGGAATGGGAATAACCTAACCTATTTATTTTGTATTATAGTGGGGTATAAAAATAAGTTACATTCTGCTTGGAAAATGTAATTATAATTTTTTGCGCACAATCACTTTTTATCCCAACCGAAACGAAACTTATTCCGAATCTTTATGACCGCTTAAACCGGAAATAACCTTAAGCCGATTATGTTTATAAAACCCTCCATCCCCAAGCACAGTCCTTGTGCGGTGATTCCTTCCCCATAAAATCCTCTCCTACCCTTCCCCTCATAAGAAGCAAGAGTCGTAAAGGCTCCCGCAGAACTGTGGATACGCGGTTGCCAGGCCAGGGCTCGGCACTAAGCCACAAGAGGAAGAAATGTTCTCTCTTTCCCCTCGCCTTCCGTTATTTGGCCGTTACGCCGTCGTATCCTCTCGTATGAGTTTTGGGCCTCATCCCGTCCCGTCCGCCCTCCCGCCGGCCAGCGCCTGCTTTGATCCTTGACAGGCGGCGCCGCGCTGACCTTTCGCCCCGCCCACCGCACCCCGGCCTTCCCCGCCCTGCCCGGTCGGCCGCCCCGATTCTCGCGCTTGGTTTCCCGCCCACCGCCCTCCCCCGCGGCCCTCCTGCTCCCTTCAGCTCCGCCAAGCGACAGCTGCCAGTGCGGAACGTCAAAGTTCATCCCTGGGAAATCGTTTGATAATTTTGAATCCCGATATCCACTGTTTTCACATTTAACGTCAACGTACCTAATGTGTACGTGTTCATTATTACGGCCTTCTAATTGTATACGTTGGAAGTTACGCAATGTAACATTGTGACCACACTTGTTAAAATTTTAACCGAGCTTTTGTTGACCAGAAAGGTAGATTCAGATGGATCTTTGAACTTTGTTTTTCTGTTTTAATGCTTTTAATGATTTGTGTATTTTCTGTACTTATCGTTCGTATTGCGATCGCATTGGCGCTCGTTTCTATTCGACTGCGACTCGGCTGCACCTGAACGTAACCTTTCTTACGGTATGCTTCGCATTTCCCCTTATAATTCTACCTATTTCACGTAATGATCCGTAAAATTGAGCGCAATATTATCGACCCTAAAAGTCGATTTTTTCCCTTTGACCTTTCATTTTACTATCGTAATTTCTAGAACGACGGTAATCATAATTGGAAAAAGGTTTTACCCCAGAAACTCCCGGATCTTGCCAAAATATAAACTGGCGTCGCCCCAACGAACAATTGACTGCTGGAAAAAACTCAACACTCAACGCTAAATTCAACATCTTGTTAGTGAGAAAGTATTGATTCCAGGCGCATGAATTACGGAGGTCGTTAGTCCCGTAAGGCCAGTAAATGTTTCTCAACCGCGGGAATTTGAGATTCGTCCGCACGCGACGTAATGAGAGGCAGTTGTTCGTTATAATTCAATTATGGAAAAAAAAAGTTCTATTGGAACGGGTTCGAATAATCATGTTGATGTTAAAGCATAAGTTGCGGTGCCCCGACAGAAGATGCGGAATTTGTTAGTGAGTTGCTGTTAATGCTGTTGCACCCTCTAGACCACCGTCCATTGACCACGGCTTCGGCAGTTTTGCTGGAAATGTCTTATTTGGTATCATATGGACTTCAGCGTTATCGCCGTATTTTGACCCCCATTTCTTCCTCTAAGGAACGACACAGCATCGCTCTAGGCTCTAGTCCATCGGCTACTGTGTGGTCTTGTTTTATTAGGGTCTAAAAACATTTGCGAATTAAGTTACCGAGATGGTGAAAGCTTGCAATATTAATTTTTGTTTATGATTTTTCCGGTTTCTTTCTGACATCATTCAGAGGCATCAAGTTTTGTTAACTATTATATAATTTATTGTTCTATGATTTTCTCTGAATGTGTATTCCGGCTTAACTTTTCTTCATTTTTAATTTGCTTTATCATTTCTAAATATAAGAATTACAATGGAATTAGGTAATTAATCCTCATAATTTGTCGTCTTCGAACTTCTTTGGATTCTTCCTCTCGAGTATGAGGATTGTGTTGTCCTCCGTTTGCTTTCGCCGCCGCCTCGCCAGCAGCGTCGGCCCTCCGACCGCTTCGTCGACGCGAGCGTGGTGGAAAGATAGGGGCGGGGCACTCCGGCGCATGGACTTTTACTCGTTCTGCGCAGCACCAGTTTGCGTCACGAACCACGTGACCACAACACGGGCACTTCGTGTGAACAGCCAGGCCAGTCGCAGGCCGCACGGAGAGCAAGAAGTGTTGAGAACCATTTTGAAAGTGATATAAAGTGACGAAGTTTAACGAAAAGTAACAAAATAGCGGTGCAATTGAAACAAAAGTTGCAGTATTAAAAAAATACTTCATATATGTTTTAATGACTTCAAACAAGGTAATGATAGTTTTGAAAACTGACTGGATTTAAAATTCCCGTTAATATTGGGACGCAAACTGATGGCTGAAGCTCATTGACTGAAGTCGGATACGCTGCGCAAGGGTTCCCCCACCCCCTGAACACGAGTGGATTCGTTGCCCCGCCCCCGCCCCCGGCGCCTTCACCCCTTCATCCACCCTCTAACTACTCATTATTTCCAGCAGCTCCCAGAGGTCACCATTTTCTCCAACGCCCCTTCTCTCTTTGCTGCCGCGCTCCTTTCTCCGTTGGCTTCACCGCTTCCCTCGTCTCGACCTCACTTAACACGAACGCCCCTAACGCTTCTTCTCTTCCGCGTCTATGCTGCCGAGTTCCCCTCTAATTTCATGTCTGATTTCAAGGCGTCTCGCGTCGAGATGTCGCAGAGAACAGAACTACTTTATGAGCTCTCTCTAGATTCTACAACGCTACGCTCGTCACCATTCTGAGTCTCTCGAACTTAACCGACTTTGTGGCAAATCCTTGATCTCTCTTCAAGACTTTCCCTCCCGTTCTCCTGCACCACTGTCCTTCCCCTCATCCGATGTGATCGTTCTGTTTCAAATTAATGCCTTGCCTTCTCGCACCTACCCAAGTTACTCGCCCTTTCCTCTCCCTCCCCCCTATTTTCACGGCCCACCAAGTCGCCTCATTTCCTTCTCGTCCCCACTTCCCTTAACAGCGTACACTTCCCTTCACTTCGCACCAATTCACTGTCTTATTCCTCCCCCCTGCCACTCTCCCTTTCAACCTCTTTCTCCCGTAACTCCACACTTCCTCTCCCCTAATCTCCCATCCACTTTCTCCTTTACATCTTACCCTACTCTTCTCCACGCCTTATTCCTCCGTCCATTGTGCGACTTCTCCCCGACCCTCGCTCTTTCCTTGCTCCTAATTGTCACAACGTTCTCCCACCCTTCCCAATTCCCCACCTCTCCCCACGTGTCGCACCGCACTTCCCTGCCCCTCTGTCAATCCACTGCCTAGTTTGATATTTTCCTCGCCTTTCTCGCCACCCCCTCTTCCATCGCCCGTCCCTCTGCGGCGCCGGCGCTCCCGCTCTCGGCCCTCCCCTCTCCCGCTCTCTCTCTTTTCCATCTCTACGGAAGGTGGATTACGGCCGCAAGTTGATTACGGGCAGAAAGTAATTGACGTAAAATGTGCGAGCGAGTTCGTCGAAAGCGAAGCGAACCGACGCGGCTGCCACCGTCTGCTCCGACATCAGCGATCTGTCGCTCCGGGAGTGGAATTAGATCTGTTGCAATTTTGACGAATTAAAAAATTGTACCACGTTCTCTAGAGAGCGGTTGCAACGTAACGAAGTGCATTGGACATAACAGCTCTCACCGTTAGAGATTTTCCGGGAGCTCTTTCTTTTCGAGTGTTGTTTTCTTCCAACGAGTTTACACTCGCTTGACCTATTTACTCGAGAACTTCTCATAATTACGCACGTATTTCCTTTTTGTATTCATTTATGCAATGTGTACTCGTGTTGCATGCATTTTTCCTTTGTTTACATTTTCTCATTCAATTTAGTATTTCATTTTGTATCTGATATTATTCTACTTTATGCAAAAACAGGTAATCTTGTTGTTAAAAAAGGTCACGTTAAAAACACGTAAAAAGCGTTGCATACTGGGAACTTAATATATGTACGAATGCACGGAATAATTTCTGAGAATTCGTGATGTAATATTTTTCATATTTTGGAAAAACTTTAATGAAACCGTCTTATTTTTTACGTACGATTGATTGATCTAATGACTTTTTGCCATGCCCACGGTTAAAAAAAGACATTTTAAATTATAACTGTTCTAGATAAACTAGGCACTGCAGAGGAAGATCTTGCCTTCAGCAGAGAGTTAAAGAAAAGAATTTCCCTGTAATACACTGAATATGAGTTTTTTTTTTCCTTTTCATTATGCCATTTCTTTAGGTTTGGACAGTAAGGTTCCAGTAAGTTATTCACTAATACTTTATTATTAATGTAAAATGAAATTTACTTTAACTACTTGAGAATTTCAGTTAGTCAAATGAATGTGATATGTCAAATGTACTTTCTCTTGAGAAGTGAATCTGAATGTCGTTCGTGAGAGGGAAGTGTCCTCCAGTGGGGCGAGGACAAGTGAGAAGCACGCCGGGAGCAGCGCCACTCGTCTTTAGCTGCTGCTTTTCTTTGGCGCCGCAAAGCACGCAGGGGCGTTCCATGTTTATTCAGCGCATTTGCATACGTTTCCTCGCGAGGAAATTCTGCCCGTCCGGCGGCGCTATCGCCCCCGCATCGCCCCCGCCATCGGACCCAACCACTGATCCACACGTCATTCCACCCACCACGCCCAATCCCCTCGCCCCCACCCTTCCACTCCCACCCGTTACTCCAAACGCCAAGGCGTCAAAGGTAAATGGTTGGTATTTACTATCTTACGTATCTTTTTTATAATATACAAATATGGCTAATCAGTGGAAATGCAAAGCATTTTTGAGATCCCGAAAAGATACTGATTTAATTTTAATTTTTTTAACGTGAAATAAAACTTGTTTTCTGCATCCGCATCTAGGCCGAACTAACAAATCAACAAATGCATACCGTCACTTGTATTGATCACTAATAGAATCTACGAGCTTGTGTATTTATGTGCCAAATAAACTTCTCATGACGTTTTTGTGCAACTGAAAGAACTGAACTGCTGAGAGGTGAATTTTTATTTCTGTGGGCTTACACCATTGTTGCATTCGCAGAACCCATTCCGTTTCGACTCGAACAGCGATTCTCCGCGTTTCCATTCATTCGCCACTTGCCGCCAGACAAGGGCCTGGCTGGGGAGCAACAATGTGGGAGCGTTCGCCTGTGGGCTGAGCGCGCGGGCCGGCGCCTGGCCTGGCCTGGCCTCGCCTCGCAACGGAATTGCACCGCTGCAACAGAAAAGCCAGCGAGGCCAGCGGAACGGCGATGCACATGCTGGGGCTTCGAGCACCAATTATAATGGTTCGTTCTCAGAAGTGGGTCTGATTACGTAGTGGTCTGTATGGATCTATTGATTTGGACCTTACGTATGTTTGAAAGAGAGATTCGTAATAAAAAAAAAAGGAAAAACTAAGGGAGAGCGAGAAAATGATGAAAGTCCATCATCAAAATAAATTTAGTAAATTTTAGGACGGACTAGAAAAAGGGGAGGGAGTGCATTCCAAAATTAATCATCTGATTGATTTAATCAATAATAATAATAATAATAATAATAATAATAATAATAATAATGGTATAAGTAATAGTAAAAAGGAACAGAAAATGTAAAACCGTAATTGTCCGTACTAAAGTATAGATAGGTGGCGCGGGTCCCTCCGTTCTCGCTCCTTGGGCGCTTCAAGCACCTGCAGCCTCCGTTGCGGCGCGGCGCTGCGGCCAGGCGAAGGCGTCGGAGAGGGAGCGAGGTCGATGGCGCAGCACCGTGGGCTGGAAGACGGCGGTGCAGTGGCGCTCGCGAGTTATTAGGTCTAATGAGGAGTCTGGCGAGGGGGACGAGGCCTCGCCGTCAACGCGCGGACGATGCGCGTCCGGGGAAGTGCACGGCTCTTGCGGGACACAGAGGGAAAATTGGGAAGGGTCAGCGCCGTGCTGGAGCGGGAAAGATGCAAAGATCAGGATGAATAAAATACACAAAAAACAGTTTGGCTGAAAAAGAATAGGTGCTGAACATGGATTTGAGAAAAAACAAAACATTGAAAGGTGAATTGAGAAAGCCGCAATGAGAATGGGGTTAAACTGCGAATAAGGCAGGTGGAATGGAAAATATAGAAAATGGAGTGAGGAAAGGTTGGCGAAAAGCTGACAGGGGACTAGCAATGCTAACAATGATCGATGAACTACACAAGAAAGCATGCTTAATGGAGTATGAATAGTGGAACAAAGAAGCTTCTGGTGAGATATTAAAAAGAATGTGCAGAGAAAAGGAAGTGGCATGCGGAAAGAAGCAGGTAAATTTAAAACAATTCAAAATGGTGAACTTGTGTGTGTGTGTGTGTGAGAGACTGAGTTTTTGCTGTCTTTTGAGTAACACACGAATGAGCAATAAAGAGCAGCGTCGTAAGATTGAAGATGTGGATATTAAATGTACTGTGGTGCAACGCACATCAGTAAAAATATCACTGAACTTAAAAAGCGAGCATGTTGCAAACATGGCTGTAATAAACGGGGTAACGACGCCGTCAGCGGCGATCGCAGCGGCTGCAGCGACGAGAAGCGCGTGGCGCCGAGCCCGCAGCCGCGTGGACGAATCTACAACCTCTAGGTCGACGTAGCTCGGCTCGGGGCGGGCAGTTGGGTACCGCTGCTGCCATCGTTGCAGTTGAAAGGCCACACCTTTATCGGGTGTGCGTTGCGTGCACGTTGTTGCGAAATCCTACAACTCTGGAGAAGTTACCTATTCCAATTAAACAGACACACCGGCTTTGTTTATATAACGAACAGCAGATGCGGTGCGATCACGTCCAAGGTGTAAGCATATTTTCAATCAAGAATTGACATTTTCAATTTTTGCGAAAACCAATGAGGTGATCTTTCAAAATAACCAATTCATACGCAATTGCATTCAAATCTAGCGAAGAAATGAGATCGCTACCTGTTTTGGAGGGGTTCCCCAATTGTTCGAGGCTGGGGGAATTGTACCTCTGGGGGCGTCTAAAAGACTTATTAGGGCCTCTGGCTGTTTCTATGGCTCCTTTGGGGACATTCCCAATTAACAGCATGATCGCGCTCCCCGCATTTCGCTTAGGCCTTCACCGTTCCGAATTTTTATATATCTGTCCGTCCGTTTACCGGCATCCCTTGCCCCCAACTCGCCGCTTGAACCATTCCTCAGAATGTTGGGGGGCTTGTTGCTCAACTAAACACAGAGATTGCGCTGACAGTTGGCAGTCAGGTTAAGAGATGATCCCCACCCCCACGTCACACATAAAAAGTATGTTATTTTCACATTTTCTCAATCTTTCGTTCCCATAATAGTAAAATTTAAGTATGACAATATATTACCGTAAAAGAGTAAAATTCGGTGCATATGCACATTTTCATTTTTTTAAATTGGCGCAGATTTTGGTAAACACTTGTTTTGTGTGTTTGAGTGTTTCTGAAAATGAGCAATTTTGAACTTATTTTCACAGAAAAATTTTGAGTTTTACTTGAGTAGAAACTTGATAAGAAATCCATTGTAGCACTTTACTCGCAAATGCAATAAATTATTTAAAATAGTCTGTAAGACATTAACGAGATGTTGAATTTTAAAAAAACACTTTTTTGTAATTTTTGAAAAATTCAGTTTACATTGAAATAGCTTTGATGCCATGCTATTCAGTGAATTTAGCTTCATTCATACAAAAAGTATCAAGAAAAGAATTGGAGCCATTTTTGAGAAAATCTTGATTTTTAACTTTGCCACATTTTCGTATTGCCATATTTCACTCAAAATTACGCGAAAACAATTGTTTAAAAAACAGTACATGACGTTTCATGTTAAGAAAAAATGTTTCTTAAATAATGTTGTACAAGGGAGTCCAGAAAAATTAAAAATTCCAAAAATTTTCGAAATACAATTCATTATGTATACGTATAGATACAAGAAAGTACAAACTGAAAAATCCTTTTGACATGTTTGAGTCAGTGTTTTAATCTAATTACGCAACGTAAAAACACAAAGACCGGAACCGGCTAGAAGCGAGTTCCTGGCCCTGTAATTAGGTTGGAGAGTATCTCGGGAGCGCGCCGCCCGCTACACGCGCTACCTTCCTCCCAGCGCCCAATGCATTCCACCTCGGAGCATATTTCAGTGCCCCGCGGACGGTTATAAAAGCAAAGCTGCGCCGGAGCGATATTACATTCTGCCTCCGCGTTACGCTAAACCGCGAGGATAAATAAACACGTAGGTTCTCGCCGTTTAAAGAGCGGGAGAGAGGCCCCCTCCCTGAACATGCTTATCTTCGACCTTCCGCCCGCGGTCTCCGCCTCGTACAGCCGCCTGTTTACTGCCGTTCGCCGACGCACAGTGGTCCAGAACGCACAGAGGAGCGCGCCTGTGTAGGCGGAGCGAGGGATGCAGCACCATCCGTTCCATGCCCACGGCGCTGCGCTTCCACTCCGCCTCGCCAGGCGTGTACCGGAGCAAGATCAAAACAGCTCACCCTTGTCGACCGCCAGGACATGCATCCAGTCAGCTCTCGTGCGTGCTCTAGCGATGTTCCAACTCCCCGAACGGAGTGGGCGAGACGCGATAAGGCCGGCCTGTTTATGGGTACACCATCAAGGAAGGGTGTATTTTTTTAATCTACTCTAGATCTAATCTTCTCCTAATGTTAAGTCAACTTCCAGGAAATTTGTTTCTAAATAATTCTGGATTTTTACGTGCTTTGACCCTAGGCTATCATTTCAAGTGATGAAAGCGGAGAAATAACACGTGTGCTTTACCTTCGCGCCTTCCTTTATTCCTTTGTATTATCGTAGGATATTTCAATCTTATTCGTGAGTTTGCTCTGAATTATTTTACCCGTTCCTCCAATGTGACATGGTTTTCCGTTACATTTCGTTAATTGGTGTTTTTAACACGTCTTTGTCAACATAAAGAAACACTGTTTTTCATTCTGACTTTACATACATTTAATCATTGTAAGTTAGTAAACTGTAGTAAAATTTAGAAAAAATAGATTTTTCAATTTTCTTTAATTTGAAGACCATTAAGTTAAGAGATGATTCTTCCATTTCGTGAACTAAAGGCTAGGTATCGGCCAATGCACTTGCGCTCTGCATATGTGAAACTCTGTCATCATCTTCATCTTGTACGTAGACGGTGAAGTGAACGGTAACGCCGATGATGACGGAGTGGGCTGGCGATGACTATGAAGACAATGCTAAAGAAAGTAGCTCTAAGATAATATTGCAAATACGTGACCGTGAAGGCCGTCGGCCCGCCAGCGACCCCAGAGCTTCAGCAGGCGGCGCGGCGCGTGCTCCTGATGCGGCGGGGGCTGCTTCCTTCAGCAGCGGATGCGTGGGCCGCCCCGCCCCGCCCCATTTCATTAACGCCTCTCCATTGCTTTTATCCCGCCTTTCCCTCCCGCGCCGCGCCGCGCCACGCGCCGCGCAGCGTTATCTGACGACCGCAGGCGCCGGCGCGCGGTCCATCCGCCGCCTCCCTCACGCTTGATTTACATTAGTAATTTGGCGCGGGGGCGGCGGAGAGAGGAAAAAGTCGCGGGCAGGGAATTAATTTGTTTCCTTCCTGCCCGCGGCGGCGCTGCGTCTGGAAGCGACTGGAAGGCCGGGGGCTGAATTATTCATCAGGGCGGAAGCGGCCCCGGAATTTCCGGGCGGGCGAAAAAAAGCATCTTGCCGAAACTCGCCCGGCGGGCGGGCGGACGTGGGGGTGCGCTTGTGTTGTGGAGCGGCCCGTGACGGCGCGCTTTCCTTGTTGGGGGCGGGGCGCACTCGCACTCGCACTTGCCTGCGCCTCGCCCGGACCGGCCCCCGTTCCGCCCCGCCCTGCCCCTGCCTTGGGCTACCCCGCGCCCCGCCCCGCCCCATTCCCTGTTTCGCAACCTCTCAGCCCTCACGCGAGGGGCCGGGCCGGGCCGGACGGCTGGCGCTTTCTCGCGGTGCTTCGCTGAGAGCGCGCGTGTGCGAGGCCGGAGACGTGGTGCGGGCGCTGACTTTTTTTTTGTCGGTCGCTCCGGAGCAAAGGCGCAACGATCTTGAGGTTACAATAGACATCGCTCTCCTGTTTCTTCTTCTTGCCGTCCTGCTGCTTTCCCTCTTCCTACGCCTTTTCCTGACTGTCGACAGTAACGTTATTCGTTTGTTTTGGCGTTTCCGTTTTTGCGGGCGGAGCGGGGGTCAACCTGGGTCATACATGTTCCGTTCCTTCAATCGTGTTGTTCGAGATATTTGAGATATCCTTATCTCTCTTGTTGATCGTTCTGTTGTGGTGTAATGTCACGTTTCCTCTAATCGATCAGTCAAAATATGTTTTACGCAGACGTGTCGCCACAAAACCAGCAGATTAGTAGTTGTAGACGGGGCATGGGGAAGTGGTTCTTAGGTTTCAGTATCTGACTCCCAGCCGTTCAACGTTTGCTCTGAAGATTGTCATAATGCAGGCGAAAAGGCTTCTTGTTTCAAAATAGTACTTATGATGAGACGCCATAATTTTTCTAAATTAAATCTTATTGATCAGTATCTCTTCTTATTCAGTCAGTATTACTATTAAATTGGCAACTACTGGAATTCTATCGTACAGACGACTGGCTGCGGAGCCTCTTTCCCAACCTTGCGTAAGCATTCGCTAACACACGTGGAAATAATGGTGTTTGTATAATTAACGAGATGGATAACTTGAAGAAAACTGGCGACATTATGTTATCCTATTTATAAAGATAGTTTATTACTTATGTCAATAAACAGTGCAAACTGTATGTGGCATTTAGGAGGCAGTAAGATTTAGTTCTCACAAGCAAACAGGATGACATTTCAACATTCACTCTTAAGTTCGAAAATTGTCTAAAAAAGACAACAACCGAGATGGAGCTCTTTATCAGAAGGAATACAGTCGACTCCGGTTATAGTGAACTTCTGGGGACTATTTTTGGTTCACTGTATACGAGGATCACTATATCCGATGATGTCAAAATTAAATAGAATTTCTCCATAACGATCGATTTTATTAATATAGAGGTACAGCAATTTATTATAACAGTACGAACTGAAAATTTCAATATCTTTATTTGTCCTTTAAAATCATTATTTTCAATTGTTTGCTTTGTACTTTTTCATTGGTAATTTCTCTACACCCTACTTCAGAGTTCGAGCTCTCTTCACACTTGATTCTAAATTTTCCTCGGTGTCTAAGTATCGTAATGCAGTCTTGATACCCTTCAATGCCTCTTGTACTGTTGGAACACCGTCCCACTGCTGGAAGGTCCTTTTACTCTCATAATAACGGACGAGATGTTTCGGGTGGAGGGACGGCGCAAGCGGCTAATGAAACTGATCGCTTTTGCGTGCAGCACGGCGGATATCGCCAGGCTGTGACAGTGGCGTGCTTCCTGTCGCCTTAGTAGGACTCAACGCGCTCTATCCCGCGGAGTATTAAGAACCAGCAAGCTTGCAACTGAGTAAGGAAGGCATCGCGCGTCGCCCTCGCCAGTTGTAGCCCACGCAGGGCAAGGCCTTTGTTTCCGCAGTGAAACTGAGTGGCTCAAGGTCATCTAGTAGGGTGCCCATCCGCATCCGCTACCTTCTTCACCTCAGGGGACGTCTTCGATTATGACCTTTATCCGACGAGGCTTTTTTTTCGAGCTATCTAAGGCTGGAAATTGTGACTCAGAGGCGATATAATATTTTCCAGGAGGATTAATTTCCAGGACGTATTTCCTACGTTCACTATAGCCGAGGTTCAGATACCGGGTTTTCATTTGCTTATTTGTAATGTAAGTGAAATGGGACCAGTGACTTAAGTTCACTATAACCGAGGGTCAAATCATCACGAAGTGAAAGAAGACTGCGTATGCTCCCTGTGTGGTCATATTCAAAGATGCAAGAAAAGTACTGAAACAGTGACAGAATATAGCAAAGAACTTCAATTATTTTTTCTTATGCACTTTCGTGCGCACTTCATTATTTGTTGATAACCGAGGGTTCACTATATCAGAGTTCACTATATCTGGAGTCAACTGTATTTTCAAACAATTTTTATGATCAAATAAGTTAAACAGTGGTTATTAATAACAATTATGAATATATTTTGAATGAGAGACAATTCTCATATTTTGAATGGCATAATTAAGTTAATAAAAATATAACTTCAACGTTCAGGACATGAAAAAATGATAAAACAATTTATTATTTTTCATCATTGTGCACGCACGTCAGGAGTTAATTTCTTTAGTAGGCATAAGTCAATAGTCGCTCACACTGTAAACATGGAGTGCAAAAGATTTTTTAGGTTTAACAACTTTGGTTAGTTCACATATTGGAACTTGTATATCCGTCAGCGTGTTGGCCGTCATACCGACGTTCCAGGGATCAAAGCCGATCGAAGTCGAAGGATTTTTTCAGAGGAGAAAATGCGTAGCTCACTCGCCTTCCTTCGGGAGGGAAGTCAAGCATCCTGCCCCTTATTGTACATGTTCGACATACAAAAGAACCTCATGTCCAAAAATACCTTTTAGCAATTGAGTTCAAGTACGTCCTGCTCGAAGTAACATTAAGTTTCTGGCTATACTGCATTGTGGAGACAGGCCTACCCCGTGGCACAGAATACGAAACCAGCGTATCGGAATCAATGTCGGGCAAGATGGTCGGATATCTCCGGAAGAAACTTGTAGTCTAATCCGTGAAGCTAATGATAATAAAATATTATACTCCTTTTTAAATTATATTACTATTCCACCGCAGTTATTATGGAGTCATGTTTCTGGGATTCTAGGGCTTTAAAAAGTTAATTTGGTGGATGAACGCAAATTAATACCATGGTTATTGAAAACGATAAAACACATCTTCATATAACTAGTTCCTTTCCAGTGATTCAAACACTTTTGCTTTTGATTCGGAGCTGATGGCGTGTTTGCTGAAAATTAAATTTCATTTCATTTGCTCTGAACGTTAATGGATTCTTAAAGCTTTCTGGAACTGTTGCCCTGGAGCTGGTAATGGGAATCCAATTTCGAATACCTTACGTGAGATAAAAATTCTAACGATTTTATATTAATTGCAAATTTTGAGCAACGTTTTTAGTATATTGGGAAGGTGATTACTTTCCAGGGAACTGGAATTTTAAATTAGAAATACTGTAATTTGTGTCGTTAACGAGGAAAAACCTGTTTCACGGAAACGCGATTTATAATTGACGACCCAACGACATTTTCTCTGCGTTATTTCCGAGATTGGTTCATAAACAAAGGATGTTTTTATCGGTTCATTATCTGATTCCTTGGGTAGACCCATTCAAATCCTTATCTTTCATAAAACAAATTTACGCAAATTAATTTCTTTTTCTGTCTCTCGTGCCGCTGTGCTTTCAGATGTGCGACCGTGTCTCTGTATTGAAGTCAGAAAATATTACTCGCTTTTCTTTTTTGCTCCTTTATTGCCTCTTAAGTATTATTTTCTCATTGTCGATTTCTTCTCTAGTTCTTTAGTTTTTTTTTCAATACAGAACAAATTTGTCTATGTGTTCCTCGTTCCGCGAAAGCATAGGACTCTTAGAATTTTCCAGATGTAGAAAGCGTGCAGACATTTTTTTATTTCCAGTCTATAAAAAAGAAAAAAATATCAGTAAAATAGTCGATAATTATTCGCTCGGGAAAGATGGTATTTGGAGAGTCTGTATTTTGTACACGTTTTCATTCGTATTTTAGAAACAAATTCTTTCATCTACCTTTCATACTTATTTTCCAAAGACACGAAATGAAATGTACAAAAATAATGACTCTAAAGAAGCTAAATATACTAGGGAAAGCATGATTATTGAATCATAAGACACAAGATCGCGTATGATGTTAGATGTTTTTAAATTTATATCAGGATGATATATCATATTGCTACCAGTACCCCAACATCCAAAAGCTTTGCCCTGTTTGTGTCTCCTGCGTCATTAGTTTGTTGGAAAGAGCTAAGAAAATAAATTGTAGTTAGAGGGAAAGTCTCGCAAGTATGGCATTAAAACTGAACAGTTTTTTAAACCTCCAGAGAAATTTTAGTTGTTTGTTTGTTAATGATTCTGGGCACGTCAACTACTGAGGTCATTAGTTTCCGTAAGTGTGGTTCATGTTTTTTGTCTTCGGGAGGGGGCGGTGACCTTCCCCCACTGGATGGCGAGATCGGGCGCCGACCTACCGTCGACTAGCGGGTTTCCCCAACCAGGTATCTCCAACCAGCGAGGCACCGCCCCAGCCAGAATAAGCTCTAAGCCCCAACAGGTCTCCCGGCATGTGTGGCAGTGTAGCGCATGTTAGTGTAAGTGGAAGTGAAAGACGAGGATAGAACAAGGAAGGGGAGGAAGGATATCGCGCGGTCCGTGGCCCGTTTGGTAGGGTACTGCTCCGGCATTCGCCTGGTGTTGATCGGAGAAACCACGGAGAACTACCGATCAGAACAGTGAGGCTCTAGAATTCTCCTCCAGACAGCGAGTGAATTCGACCTAGCTGAGAAGCTAGTGTCGAAAATCTTGTCACTGTCGGCACTCGAACCTAGGACCACTGCAGTGACATCAGTTGATGCACTGAGCTACCTCTCCTGCTTTTTAGTTGGTAAGAGGTGTTAATTTCGCATCACTTTGTCTCTAATACTAACACATTTAGAAATAAATATGTTGCTTCATGACATTTTTCTAATTATTGGTGACGTTAGCGTATTTTAAAACATAATATAGTTATTAACTCGCAAGACTGGTGTATTTCAGTTCCCAGTAAAATTTGTTTTGTAATATCAAAGTATTGTTGAGTGGTGTTTACTGCTTAAACTGATCGCAGAAATAAACTTTATAGCGGTGAGTCATACGATTCTCGCTAGTGTCATGCATAAGAATCTTGCTATTTTTAACTCAGTTTATTGTTACATTCATTTTATTCAAATACAAATTATTTATTACAAAATATATACTTGTGCTACGCCACTTGTGTTCTTAATGAATCTGTTGTGAGAAATCGGACGGAAGAAAGCCCGAGTAGAGTAATCGCGCATTTGTCGGGCGCATTCGTTCTCGTGCTAATGCTCGTCATTTGGGCAAACGGCTGTGCTGTGGTGTGGTGCGGTGGAGTGGAGGCCCGCGCTTACGTCACGCGAGCGGCGCGTTTATTTTTACCGGCGGCGGAGGCGGAGGCAGAGGCGCGGATTCGCATTGTTCCGCTTATCCGTCTGTGGATAGCGTCGCGTGCGCGGCCGCGGGCGCCTGGAGCGCAGAGATCAGCGCGCGGCGCGGGCGGGGCCAGACGCAGACACGAGCGCCGGGCGCCGACAACAGCAATGCATTCTACCTTCTCACGTCTCTCCTTCTCCTCCTCCTCTCTTTCTTAAGCACTTCTTCCTCTAGGTCTTTTCTTCCTTTTTTCAGATTTGCCCCGTTTTGTGTGTTTTGCATTTGACAGATTTCTCTTCTAATTTCTGTGTCTTTTCTACTTCTATTCTTCGTCCTTCTTTCTTCTGCTTCGTATTTGTATTCATCTTTATTTATTTTTTCTTCCGACTTATTCTATACTTACATTTTCTTTCTGGCATATTTTTTTAACGTCCTTCTCACTCTTGTAGGATAATTTTTCATTTCCCCGATAGGATAATTTTATTTTGGTACAATTCTCCCCACGATTTAAATTACGTAGTTACCCTGTCAATTCATCTCATTCTGTACAACAAAATGATCCTCAGGAAATGAAACCATACTGGCTAGTGACTTTCGTTCATGTATCAGTAACATTTTTTTATATCACGTTGAGACACTGTATAAAATTAATATGTTGAAAATTGTGAAGAATCGAGTCTATCATGTAGCTTACTTACATATTTTCATTTGTGAATTCTAATCTGCAATTCCCGTCTTTGGGAATATCTACCACTTGTTTTTCTTTGTTTTAATGATTTTCATAATTCGGAATTTGGTTCTTTTGCTCGCATCGATCGTCCTTCGGTCTGCTCCTGTTTTTCTATTCTGTACGTGGGTTGCTCTCCATTATTCTGGCTTGTCTCCGTCCGCGCAGTGAGCTCCGAATTTCATGACTACACAGACGGATGTGATTACAGCGTCTATTCCGAGTAAAGAAAGAGTAACAAACATTGTGATGCTCGCTTGAGGGTTTTATCGCCGTTTGTTTTTCTACCCCCGACGATACAGTCGCATCGCTGGCACCTCTTTGTTCTTTCTTCGTACGCGCGGTGAAAGGTTCGCGAAAGCCCATAAACGACTAATATGCAAAAAAGAAGGAAAATTAGTGGTGCTACAATAGCACGTATTTTCCTGCTTTACTAACTTTACGTAATACTGAAACACTGCGAGTTCTAGCCATTCCAGCACATCTCAATCATCAGTTGTAACCCTCATTACCGAACGTTGCGCGTGAGGTGTGAAAACTAATTCTTTTAAAGTGATTATATCAACACAAATAAAACTGCGTTCCATTGAGTGAGAAACATTGTCGCCTGACAATGAGAAAAATGTTATTAAATCCAAACTGCCATGTCGTGGAATTGCAATTCTGTATTGCGAATATAATATCAGATGTCATATTACGAGCTCAGTCGCAGTCATAACTTCAAGAAAACTACTAATAGGTCTATTTTCGAAACGACATACGCTCTCATTTAAAGAGTACGTATCTTAGATTTATGATTAAAAGAGAGTACACTCCATCGCGATCTTTTACCACAGCATTACAATATTTTCTCTGTATGCGAGAAAGTACTAGGGTCATCCAATAAATAAGTTATCCTATTTTATAAAAAATACAAGCGCCTTATTTACACTTGTGAATCTATTTTATTTTCATTCTGTAACTCCTACACTACTTCTCCACATAGTTACCATTTCTGTCCAAACATTTTTGGTATCAATTTTAGGTCAATCAATGGTAGCAATTTTTTAATACCTTCGTTACACCAGGGTAAGTCCTATCGCCGTAGGCAGTGGTTCACCTCATCTTCTCTCCTTCCTTCATGAGTCGCAGCCCGCTTGCCTTCAAAGTGCATGTTAAATTTTGAAGGGAGATGGAAGTCAGTGGGGGGCGGGGTGTGTGGCAGGATCCGGAGAATAAAGGGGATGGGGATACAGGTCCCGTTTCAAGTTCTGCAGAAGAACTTGGGACCTTCATGGGGGCGCGCGTTGTCATGATGGAGCAATACTTTCGGAGACAGAAGACCAGGTCGTTTACATTGAGAAGCACCAGTAAGCAAGTATGTCCCCATTGTGAACAAGATTCTAGCTTATTCACGATATAAGATTCCCTTTCTATTTTAATGTACGTGTTTGTAATGTGCATGTTTGTCATGGTCTTTGTAATCAAAACTATAACATCGTACCCACAGACTTGCCTAAGTGATGTGACGAAACTACGACCGATTGCAATTCCCTGACCAAAATGACCTCTCTGTAACTTTTTGATTGCTCTTCGTATGGAATCGATATCGTTATTATGTGAATAGTACCCATCTTTCTTTACATGGTATTGTGTAGTAAATGTGTGGTGAACAAATAGCAAATAAAATACATGATGATGACATTATACAAATAGTTTAGGGTAATTTTAATTGAGCATCGTGGGGCGTTTTGTTTATTGGTATTATCCTACTTAATGTGTTCCACTACTCTGGTAATGTTGATAAAGAGTTTACATATGTATCTTCATTTTTGTACGGCGTGAACAATTACTGCAACGAGGCCTGTGTTAAATCTGTGAATTTAGTGGGAACGGTGCAGGAGAAAGCGTTCCAGGGATTTCCGATGATAAATCAGGGAACAAGATTTTTTTTTCCTTTGCTACTAAATTTTGGAGCATTTTAAAGAAACAAATGCGTGGTTTCCTGCAAGCCTTTAATATTTCCACTTTATACACATAGTTGCCTCTAAATTGCCGGAGCAGGTTTCTTATAGATTTTTCTCAGCTCTGTTCGTGTGTATATTTAACATTTTTTAACATTATTTTCTTCTTTTTACAGGTACTGCAGTATTTTGCATGAAACTTCGTCCTGAGGGCTTAATTGGTAAGCACTTAACTTTTCGTTTTTTAAGTTTCATTGGCGTTGCTATAAACCCAACTGGCCACCGACTGGCTTACCGATAATCCACTAGTTTTTGGAAAATCGACACGTTTCCTTTTCCTACTCCAGCATGCACGTCTTTGAAGCGTACTGTCCAGGAACTTGAGAATGTTGAAAAAACAGGCAAGTGATAAGGGCATGTTCTTCACCTCCGAGTTTGAAAGCATGATAATTGTGGAATAGTATCTTGCTCCACATATTACATTGTTAACTAACAGAATTTATTTCTGATCAACATCACCTATTAACGATGTGTACTTTTCCTCCCTATACTATACAGAATATGAAGGAAAAGTATTGGAATCACATCAACAATTCGGTCTCAGATTTTCAGTCTTAAAAAACACTGTATTAGGTTATTTTAAGCTGAAACTTCGTTCACACGTCGGATTAAGGTCTATTAGTGTTGTTCAAAAGATTGGTGCAAGTGGCTAAGTGATGCGTGCAATTTTGTACCCGAAAATATGTATGTACTTTGTATGCTTGGGAGTAGTACGAGTCCCGGATAACTGTCAGATTAGAAGCTTTTTGAGCTGAATCTTGGTGAATACATCTGGAGAAAGTTATTCGGGAGATCATTAAGTTATTTTAATTTTGAGAGGTACTTTATAGTTGACAGTTTCAAAAATTTCGGGAAAATAGCTGCATTTTCTTAAAAAAATTGCTTGAAAATTTTTAAATGCTTTGTAGTTCAGATTTTCATTAAAATATCTTACATTTTGTTATTGCAAAAGTTTAAATTTATTTTCGAACTGGTCCTACACCTCCAAAATTAGTCGGAGATTTTTCTCAATAAACTTTATCCCTGACATATAGATCTTTAAATGATGACATCCACTTTTTTAACCACAATTTGAGTAGATGGTGAGTAATAACACGAGGAACAGTTACAATATTCCGCGCATTCCCGCAAGTTTTATTTATAGAACGTGCTGAAACATGTGGATGAACGGAACGCAGTGGAAAGTGCTGTGTAGTTGGCCAAAATTAAACAGCTTGTAAAATGTAGGTAATTAATATTTAAGTTACGTGTTTACGTTAGTTTAAGTTTGTTAAGTGTACGTAAATACCTGGAAAATGCTTCATAAGAGCGAAGTGTACAAAGAATTAATTATTATACAACTGAAAAAGGAAGGATTTTCCTTTTTAATGTTGATAAATATAAATATTTTAATACCTATCTGTTATGCAAGCGAGGAGTCAAATTAATTCGTTTCTGTACTTTCGCGCAAAATGCAAAAGAAACTTGGCTTTGAGTGAATTTAAGGAAGTTGTATGTCTGTCGCGATGGTCGAAGGCGTGAGCTTCGCCTTGAACCTGCAAGGGAATCACGTGCACCTTCTCTGTTTTAAAGTAGACTCCCAGAGCTCTCTCACGTATCACATCAAAGAACAAAGGTGACTACCACGACAGCGATCGCTGACTCACCCAAGAAATTCTCTCTCATTTTCCTTCGGAGATTGGATGAAATAAACGTGTGTCATTTGAGCTATATTGATTAATTTAGTGCGGATATTGATTCATTTAGTTGCGTGATTTACCTAAACCTCTTTCTCCTCTAAACTTCGCACACCCTTCTATTACTCCTATTTTCAACAACCCTAAACGCAAGAGGGCACACACAAGATATGCAAAAGTTTGGACTCCTGCTTATATTGTTTGTCAGAAAATACTTACCGGGCCCAGAGTATAATTGAATCCTGCAGCCTAAGTATCTGGAGGTTTTGAGACCTCAGGGGCGAACACGTAGATTTTCTCCGTATTTTCAGTTCCTTCTGCGTTATCTAGCAGGCTTCTTGTTACGCCGAAACGTAATGCTGTAGACGACCTATGTATGTGAGTGGGGTCGCTCCCGCAGCTCAAAGCTCACCAGCTTTCCAGGTGGGTGCCGGTGTGTCACGCGAGGGACGAGTGTACACTGCGTGGGGGTTAGTGCGACGACGCATCCAGACTGCAAATGGGGCCCGCGCAGGGAGCCCCATCGATTCCTTGCTGCTCCCGCCTTGGCGCTAACAATGCGGCATCGGCCACCATGGTGATCGTTCTTGATCCGTCGGCCTCCCGGGATTTTCCTTTCCTTTCGTTGTGGGGCCGTTACCTTACGCGAGCGCGTGCGCGGGCACGGCGCCCAACCAAGTGCGCTCGGCTTCGCCTGCGGCAGCGGCGCGCCCACCCCGCTGCACCTCGTGGAGGCGCACTGCAGCGGAATAGATGACGCGCTGTAATCAAATGAGAAAGACCTTTCCCAATAGGTTATTCGAACCCTAATAACCTTTTTCTCCACCAGGAGTTTGGTAGCGGATGGCGGTGACGCCTGCCACATTTTCATTTTAATGAAAGACGCTAGAGGCAATGAAAGAAGTTATAGGTTACGACGTACAAAATGCGATTTTCTGTTGGAAATGACTTATTCCACCTGGGAGACAGACACATTTTATCTCGTTCTGCTGCAGTTGATCAAATTTTTGCAGTGTTGTAAAGAAATGTGTTCCCTTGATTGAGATCCGAAATTATCAATAATGTAATTCTTGGAGTTAAGATGATTAAGCAAGTTTGATCAGAAAATATATTAAATGTTAATTTTCTCGTGGTTACAGACGCATTACTTAGTTTTAATATCGATCTGTTAGAATTAAATTCAAGTTAAAGAAATGAAATATTAGTAATATCAGGACAGAAACTTAGTATTTAATTTAAAATTGCTACCTTAACCAACATTGCCTTGCATTTTATTGGCAAACAGTGCAGGTGTTTATTTCATAAATATGTTTGAAAATAAAATGCCTATATTTAAACGATTTCAGTTCGTAAAGTTTCATTGATACCGATTTTCAGTCTCCTGCTTTATTTTTGGACCGAATTGATTAAAGAGATGCATGCTTCCGGTAGTCAGGACTAAAATACTGCTCACATTTGCATGCGAAGACGTTTCAGTATTCACGAGGACTACGTGAACGAAGAAACAGGTGGTGGCAATCAAATCAACTTATTGCTACGGTAATTGACGGCGTCTTTAGCCGAATTGTTGAACTACGCTGTGTGAAGGCACGGCAGTTGAGCAACTCGAGACACCACGGGGTCTTAGGCGAGTGGCAGTCTGGGAACTCTGGTTACTAATATAAATATAAATATATAAATGCGTGTGCGCGTGCGTGCGCCAAATGAGCGAAAGGTGATTAAGAGTAGTAGTTGCGAAAAAGATTCAATATTTTTTTAAAAACCTGATTGAGAAGGAAAAACAAACACGTTGTGGAATTAATTTGAGAATTAGTATTTTTGCCTGAGAAAGTAGTCTACATCTTTCCTTTGCATTGCTTTTTTATCAGACATATACTAATATCATTACGCTGGAAGAAGTTATTAGGTGTTGAATATTCAGAGTTGTTGGTGAGGGAACGGCTGGACCCGTGATACTGGAAGAATCTCTTCACCTCTCGTGTATTACGAGTGAAGGGTCAGATAAATCCTGTTGTTTGCGTAGACATTCGGATGTCTAAACGGGTTATTGAATCATTTTATAGGATTTCCCCGCATTACATGGAATCTACGTCTTCAGTATTCATTTTATTATTCCATCCGTTTCCTCCCTGCGTTTTCCCATGTCATCTTCCACGTTGGTAATATCCCGAACTTGGGTACTTGGTGCTGGCGTAGATTTGCAAAGTGCAGGTTACAGTGTTGCAGTTTGGAGCTGTATCTTTACGTACGAAACATACTATGAATATCTGTGCCGCCACCAGTCCTATCTAGCATTCACTGTGTCGTTAAGCAGTCGAGCGATAACGCATCTTGTGTAACAGGGAAAGCAATCGTGAAATGTTTGAATATTGAAACTCGTTAAAAGCAAATAATTGTTTATTTGAGACGAAGAAGTACTCAGACGTTACTGGTGCCTTGAGGTAAGTGAACATAAACGTAGAGAAACACGTGAGAGCTGGCTAGCGCGTAGGCCAGCGCGCACCTCGTCGCGCTGCTGGTCGCGTGCGCTACCTCCGTGTCCGGGGCGGGGGTGGCCTTTAGTCGGCGCCGCCGGGCGCGTGCTCTCGGCGTGGCGCGGCGGCGGCGGCGGCGGCCGCGACCCGCGGCTATTGATCCCAATCCCGTCGCGCGCTGACGTCACGCTTCGCCGCCGCGGCGGGCGCGGGGCTCGACTCCCGCCGCGCGCCCGTCCTAGCCCCCCAGTGGCGGTGATGGCTTGGCGCGCGCGTCGTGACCGGGAAAGGGATGAAGAGGGCCTGGCCAGGGGCAGGGACTGTGGGAGCTAGTGGGTGATGGGCGGCGTTGCGCCCCGGCAGTTCGGACGGTGATGGGTCATAATCGATTACACGCGCGGTGGATGCTGAGTATTCCGTTGGAGTCTGAACACCTCGCCCGCGCCGCTGGGCTCGTCGTGACAAATCGCGCGATCGCCTGTCATTGACGGATTACGCGCCGCCCAGCGATGGATGGGTCGCGTGCGGGCGATAGGACGCGCGCGCGTCATCACGTGGGGCAACGATTATCTCGGCGCTCGCGGGGAAACGGGCGAACGTGTGGGATTACATCCTGATGCGATGACGAGTGTGTTCTGAGCGCGGGGGGCATCGCGGTTCCAGTTAGTGCACCTTATGGAAATAAGCCTCCAACCACCGCTTTGCGGCGCCTGCCAGCGGACACGATTGTCTCTCGAAATTATACAAAGTTATATTTCTCGTCTGTGTGCACATACTTAATTGTAATTTCGTTTTTATTCAAAGACACGCCCCAAAGGAAATGATCGTTTAGTATTGTACTATTTAGTAAGCATTTTTTTCGGTATAATGTCTTCATTATATTTATTAGGCATTTGTTTTTGTGAACCTCAGTGCAGACGATCGACTTGTAGAGGACATAAAATTTGCAATATGTCTTTCATCGAAACTAAATGGTATCATTGTCATATTCGTAATGCGTATTAATCGACACAAATGCTATTTATGTGTGTATATATGTATTGGAATGTGATTACTTTTGCAGACGTGTATGAATGTGTGTATGTAATATTAACTCGTTTCCATCAATTCCGATTTTCCAAGAAAACTCGTTCAAGTCCATTAAGTGGTATTTTTTAAATGTGAGACCTGCTGCAGAAGCCACGTGCTTATTCAACTCGGTCAATTTGATTGTGCATTTCGTCCGTGGCGTGGCGTGGAAGGAGGTGTTGGGGAAGGAGCGGCGGTGTGTGCTAGGTCGCGGGGGCGTGGGCCTCGGCGCCGCCCAAACGAGCTGGGAAGGTCACGCGGGCGCGGGCGGAACGTGTAAATAAGCAAGCGAAGCGCCGACGCAAATACCGCTTCGCTCGCTGGGGAGGTTGGGAGATGGCCGGCCAAGGAACATCGGGCTCGTTGATGGTTTGCGCTCCACTTGTAGGCGCGGCTTGGGGACGGCGCTTAGGAACTCGGCGCGGCTTTGGTGAGGGATTGGAAACGCCCACCTCGGTTCCTGATTTTCTTGGAGATACCCATGTCGTTAGTGTCAAGGGCGGGGATCTCTGACCACCTGGATGCTCTGATTGGTCGTTTCTTTAAAATCCTTAGATTGTTTTCAAACATATGCCAGAGCAGACCTTAAAACCAACGGTTCTCGGTCTGCAAGACACCCTTCCTTCCCCGTTCTACCCCCTTCTCATCGTCAGTTAGGGGCTGATCTGCCGTTGTCACATAGCGGAATCCCAAACATGGGAGACCCGAGTTGCCCCTGAAAAGCTACCACACCCATGACACACAATGGGCGTTGTCGTTGGTTAAGCAAAGTAGTAAAAGCATGGACTGAATATAAAGTAAAGCGCTGGCGGGTGAGACAGGTCTGCCTTGCTGTGGGTTCAAATTTCTTGTAAGGCATGTTTGTTTGTTTGTTTTCATCATGTAATTGTGGAAGACAAAGGCAAGCCATTACATATTCCAAAGTAGCATCTTAACCCCCATCCATCATTTCTTAATGTTCAAGGAAATTCGTGATGTACCAATGACAAAAATAATAATCCAAAATAGAAAGCTTGGATAGAGGCCGTAGCGGAACCGAGTGGGGGAAAAGCTCTTCCAGTGTGCATACGCGAAAATTTTCATAGACAACTGAGGCTTCTCCACAATCATCAGTTGCAACCATGCAGCAATCTTTAACTTTCCCTCCGTCGTACATTGTGGTGCCACGCGTTCGATTTGGGTGAGAATTAACGCTCTCCGTGCGCGATTGCGCTACACTCATTAGAAGTCAATCGCAAGGCTCCATTTGACCGTTGCATAGCAACTCACCCACTCGTTGATTGAGAGTTGAAAAGGATCGCTTCCCCTACACCTTGCGAAAAAGATACTCCCAACTCTATTCGATGCGTCTACACCCTCCTTATTGACGGCGGGAGCCAGCCTCGTGTTACGAATATGTTTCCTTTGTCTTTCCTGTGTGTTCCTTCTCCGAGGACCTCGCCTTTTCCGGACCACAATTCCAAAGAGATCTCGGATGTGTTAGCGACTAGTGCGTAGTTCAAGATACACCTCATTGAAGGGGAGAGGAGAACAGTCTTCGACTAAAAAAGCCTTAAAAATTATGTTATATATACTCTACGTACAGACGATATATTCTTTGTTTGTTCTCACTTTGAAATAAGTTAATTTTGTCGATTAGTTGATTGAGTTGAAATTGTATATGGGTATAAATTAACGTTTTTACAAAAGAATAATGCCATTGAATATATTACAATAAAATGCAGATAAAATAACTAAAATATAAAAGTGAAAGTAAATGTTAGTGTTTTTAAATCATATCTACATCATGATCTTAATACTGTTGAAGCAGAATACCGGTCTGTTTCGCCGTGCATACTATTTATTATTGAAGGTAAAATTGAAGTTTTAAAAACTCGAAATTTTTTATATTTCCTTCCTGGGTAGGGCCCTAAATATTCACATTCAATGGAAGAGTATATCTGCACAGGACCCGAGAATCTTCTGACAACATTAAAAACTTTCTGGAAATTTAAAGAGGTTCTTGAAAGTGGTAAGAAAGTTACGAACGATAATTGGAGATTATTTTTTTAACGTTGTTCGTGAGCTAAATTTGCCCTATGCAAGAAACTTACATTTCACCACTCGTATGCAAGAAACTTACATTTCTTCACTCACCGTTTTCTAGGAGTAAAAATCCTAATCGTCGAGCGCTCTCTTTACGAGTTCCACATGCCCTTGGAGCGGTGAATTTCAAGAGCGGCGCCAACAGTTTTTTCCGCTTTGTTGCTGGATTTAGAAGCGGCGTGGTTTTTAGTGCGTGTCGATTAGCATTTATGTCATGGTCACACACGGTGGAAAAAGGACAAAAAATATGCACCGAATTGTAATCCCTGTTACTTTATTTTGGGACAAAGAGGGAAACTTCGTTTTCTTTTTCTATAAAAATGTTTCTACGTTTATCGTTTGGTTACAAAAAAACGTTCATTCTAAAAGTGATTATGATAGGCGCATCGTGCGCACAAAAAAACCTAAATTTTGCGAGTTTGATCTCCGAGTTTAGCCTACGCTGTAACGTTTCTTCAATGCCGTGAGAATTTTTTCATAAATTGTTCTTTGAAGGTAATATTTATTACGAAGAAAATGTGATTAATTTTTTCCTCAATGATGTGACACTTTTGGGTGGAAGATGCCCACTGCCGGTCTGTGAAGTTCGTAACTTGGAAATACTGAATCACACCTCGTAATTCTGCGTTGGTGCAACGTGTATTTGCAAAACAAAAACGCTAACCACCCTGACGGGATGTAAATATGGTGCATAAACAAGATTTGACGTTTGTGGTCGGGATAGACGTTTAACGAACGCCTCGCTAAATCTGCATATATGCAAACGAACATACAATGAGGTCGTGCGTGATATTTAAAGCTTTCTGTAATAAGGGCAATGATATAATTCATGTTCAAAAGAGCAAATCCAGGATCACTATCCTTATCTTGTCACTTAGTTACTACTCCCGCTATGAATATGTAATTTCGTGTGAGGGGGGGGGAAAGAATCTCATGGCGAGAAATAATGTTAAATTCTGACTTACGCACAATGAGGCAGTCCCTGTATTTAATATATAAATTGTAGCACGTTTTTTTATTAACGCTGTCTGCTCCATAATTTATTATATAACCGATTAGAAACTCAGTAGATATACATCACTATTCACATCCCCATAAAACTTCGTTCATTTCCTTCTTACAAAGTTACTCTACTGAATTATGTTTATTGCAGAACGTGATGGAATTTTCGTACAAGTGCTCGTTGTTAGCTACCCCTTTTGCGGATATTAACTCGCAATATCCAGATTGAAGTGCGAAAAGTTGCATTCCGGCTACACTTACGAAAGTGATATGCAGGCTATCGGGTGTGAATTATTGCTTCTAGAATTTGCACTCGGCGTGTTCAGAGAAGTAGAAACTGCTCTTTATTAATGCAAATGTCCTTTGAAAACGTTCACGTCGTTTCGGACGTTAAGAAATGATGAAAGGAACTTGAAAATTTCTTTTAATCGGCGGGGTTCAAACGAAAGTCATCCAGTTTGTTTTATTAAAAAATGTTCGAGTGTAGAAAGCATTGGAAATATTTTGAAACGCAGATTTTAAAACTTGTGATGCTTTATCACTAACATGTTGTAGGCCGAATAAAAAAGTATAAAGATGTTAAACTTATTGATGCTAATATACTCACAACTCCTTATAGAACACTGTAAGCTTATCCGAATTGACAGAATTCCTTGAAAATTTCATGAAGGGGGCTTCCAAATGATGTAGCCAGTCTGCTTCTGAGTACTTGTCTTTCATATGATGAACTTTTTTCAGCGTGTTCAAATTTATTGTATCCAAGGAAATATATGAAAAATATAAATCATTAAATTGTATGTGACCAAGATATCTAATTTGTCTATTTCTCTGTGTATTAAGATTTATGTAGCATGTATTTATTTTTGGATGTTTGTGAATCGTAAAACGCCCCGTGGGGTTTGGGAAAATAATACTGTAACCAATCTTTATTTGTGTAATGCTACATTTATAAAATACTCGTACTAGAAATATACATTCATCGACTGTTCGGATTTCAAGTTTGTCGCAGTCGGCGAGCGAGGTGAAACAGCTTTGCCAGGGTTTCACACTCCACCAACATCACGTGCTGTGTTGAAGGCGGTTGGTCGGCGCCTGTCGAGGAGGTCATCCACGCCGATCGCCGTATCCGCTGCGTATCAAAAGGCCGGGCCGGCGCGCCGCCGCGGCGGCAGCAAACGACGCCTATTTGGCGAGTTCCGCTTCGCGCCGCGGCGCAGTGGCCATGGCCTGGGAGGTGCGTTCCCACATCTGTTCCGCCTACCGCACCCCGCCACGCCGTCCCGCCGCCACGCCACCACGCCGCCACGCTGTCCGACCGCCCCGCCGCCCTGGCGCTGCAGTTGGCGGGCAAAAATTCTCCGCTGTATGTCCCTAAAAAACAAAGCAAACAAATAATCTTTTCCAAGGTCAACAGAACTCCATTTTTATATCTGATTTTCATGTTTTTAAGTCATTTTTATAACTAGCGAGTTTTAACGTCATTATTTATTTTGTATTATGCATGTATAGCACGTCGCTATTATGAAATGGTTAAAGAGATTAAATAGTTGATGGCGAAACATATATGGAGACAAAATGTTCGTTGTTCCAATATACACTCGTAAGTAGGCTTTAATATAGCTAGGCTATATACAGTTGTCTTGTATATTGAAGATAATGAAATTCTGGGAAGTGTTCTGTATGGAACGTGATGCTCTTTCTTTTGTTGTTGTACTCCTTTTTGGGATGTTGTTCTACTTTTTGAGACGAGGTTGAGAGGTCGTTAAGAGTGAGGATGTAGAGATTTTGAGAGATTGTTCTACTTTTTTTAGAAGGCTGCTACATTCCTTTTTGAAACTTTACTGTCTGCTGCAATACACAACAAGACTTCTGATACTGCAAATGCTACGGGTATGCCCTTGAATGAAACGTAGAAGCTGAGTGTGAGGGAGTGTCAGTAGAGAGTGTGTACTAGAGCTGATTCGATCGAAACTTGTTCAGGTCCATTCCTATACAAACAGCACTTGTTTTGAGTTGTAGAGTATTTAGTCAGATGTCGATCAACACGCCCGGCTAGTCGCAAAGTCCTGTGAAATAGTATGACTGGGAGTAACAAAGCTGTGGCACACTCCCATACTTGTTCAGGTCTCGTTCTATTCTAATAGTCGCACCTGTGTGAAAAACAGAATATTTAGTCAAGTGTCAATGCACTCCACCTATTGCTGGTAAGGCCCTGCGCCACAGCAGAACAGAGCGGTCGCAATCATTGTCAGTGTGAAACAACCTACGGGAGCCCACCTATGGCCCCGTGCACCGGCCGTCGCCAAAAAATGCACAAACTCATTCCAAACCGAAACTAGTATCGCATTAAAATGTATAATTCTGGAGTAAGCTGGAATTATTTTGTAAGGATGGCACTAATACTTTTATTAAAATTACACGAGGTTTTGTAATTATTAAATACTAGTTTGTTTTAATGACAAGCATGTATTATTTTGTTATATTTAAATACGATATTTCGTAACAGAGATCAGGGCGCAACCACAAACATATGTGTGTCGTGGTAGGATCAATTGAAATGAACAAGGGGAACGACCGGCCTTTTTGGGTCCACGCAGAGTAATCCCGGGCCTGCTCTTCCAAGTGGACGCGCCGCGAAACAACTGATTGCGGAGGCAGCGGGTGGGAGTGGGGGGAGGGGAAATGTTTACGCGCGCGAGCAGCCTCTCCGCTCTCGCCTTCGCGGCGCGTAGCGTAGCCAGGGCAATTAGCAGCGCTTTATATTTTATCATGATTAACTAAAATTAAAAAAATATTAGAATACACTAAAAACCATGTGCAAGAATTAAGAAGCAAATCTAAGATATAAGAATCAGCAGGAAAAAAAAAAACAAACTTTTGTGCCTTTTCGAATTTCATTGTGGTAGTCAGTGCGCCATATCTTCTATCCGTTTTCAACTCGATCGTTTTCCGATTTTCGACTCGATCGTTTTCGTTATTCAACTCGATCGTGCGACGAAATTTGGGTTTTTGTTTGGAATTGTTTTCCCCCGTAAATTGCTTATGTAAGTTTGTTTATTGGAAGTTGCTTCTTTAATCCACGAGTACCTTTGAACCTACACTAATGCTATGCTCGTATGTGTTTCATATCGACGTTGTTTCGTTGTATTCACTATAAAATGACACAATACAATTTTATAGGGCCAAGAATAAAAAACATTTGATTTGTTCTATATGAACTAAAAAACCTATATAACATGTGTTAGGAACTTTAATGTATGGATCTCTTTCAACAACAGCTGCCTTGGAATCGTCCGAAAATAGCAGGCATAAAGTTCGCATTTCTTACATCTTGTTGAAAGACCAAATTTCCGGAATTCAAGTGAATTTTCAATTAACCCTGAAGAGTTACGTTGTGCCTCTTACTATATTTTCTCGATTATAAAGCCCCCTTTTCTTTCCAAAAATTGTTAACGAAAAGTGGAGGGGTAATGTGCGAGTATCTCGAAATGAAGCGATTTTTTTTATGGTTTTAAGGTTTTATATATTAATGATTATGTTTCATTCACAGTGACAGATGTGGTGGTGGCTTATACTCGAGAGGGACCTATTTTCTAGAGAATGCGGATTGATTTTGCATAATTTCCTAAATTAACATTTTTAAACAATATAAAAATCTCAAACATAAATAATGTGTTATTTTAAGTACTTTAGATCTACAGCACTGACATTTATTTATGACATTTCGTTATTAGAGGAATGTTACTTAATGTTGAAATCCGGACGTTTACGTGCTTGCTTTTATGTTAATCTGCTCCGCATGATCATTCAAATTTTCAACTTCATTTTGGAAGCGCCTTTTCCGAAGAATAGTGCGTCTGTGGAAGGCACGCGCAAATTGGTATCGAATAATGACAAATTGAAACTGTTTTTCAAATAACAAGAATCTGTCGGCGTTCAGAACTTGATGACCCGAAATCAGAATGAATTAATTTAATTTCGTAAAATACTATTTACATTCCTGGGTGGTTATGCATGCATACTTCGTAGTAAAGCGTACCGGCGTTATTTTTTAGAGGTGAGAAATGGGGCGCAAATAATATTGTGGATACTTTTGTGTAAGAGGGATTGCCGGTTTTAATCTTGAAGGGAAGTTTTCTCCATTGCAGAAAGTTACTGTCTTTATGTGAGGTAATTTCGTGTATATCAAGGGCCAACATGTTTTAAATTTGAGTAGATTTTAACAATCTTATGTTGTTTCTTACTTTTCACAAGTATGCAAAATTTGAATATCGTCAAGCATTCCCCAGAGAGAATTGTCCATTACGTCGTCATTGCTAAATTTAATAAAGGCGGTAAAGTTTCTGAAACATTTTCGATCACTGTCGTGTTTAACTTAAAAAATAGCATCTATTGCTTTGGTATCTATGCACGTAAAAACGTAGAAGAACGTGCTCTTCAATTTTGTGCCTTCGAGACTACGTAATCATGTTTAACGAGTAATTATTCGAGCTGCTGACGATGTTTAGCAGGATTAACACACGGCCATGCATCACGTCTTTGCGCGACTCCCCCAACGCAATCTGGCGACGAATAGCGTGAGCCAAATGCGGGATTCTACCTGCCCATCTGTCACCGCTTCGTCTTTTATCATTTCCACCGCCACCAGTACAACTACTCTTCACAAAACCTCGACTTTTTTCTCCATCACCGCCTCAATCATAACCGACGCAACCGTCTCCACTCATAGCTGATCCCCTCAGTGCCAGTGCCCTGGCGCATCTAATGACACCAAATATTCAAATCGGTTGAAATTCAGTGCCACACAAGGCATTGTTATTTTTGTATTTCTTTTTACACAATAGCTCCTTAGATCGCTATCGTTGCCGTCCTTAAGAGTACGTTATCTTTCCTGAGCAGTTGCTTCTTCGGATGAATCCTTTTGAGCCCGATGGCAACATATTCGATCGCTTCTTGCTGATTTAAACTCAGTTGTATCCTCCTTCAATACAGTCATTATTTTGATCTCTATCGCAATTACACTAACTTTCATTACCACATTATTACAGTCAGTAGTTATCACCATTGGCGCGAGAATCTTGTTAGTTCCACGAGCAATGTAATCGTCGGCGTCATTTCCAGTAATAGTGATGCAGGATTGTTATTAGACCTGTGGGTAGCCTTCGCAGGCAGTTCCCGTTTTAGCGCCACCTCCTCAGCCAATGAGGGGCGCGGTCGGTCCGGACGGCAGGCACGGCGTCTACTGAATCTCAAAATTCAAATTGTTCACTGTTGAAATTCAGAACTCATCTTCGATACAAGCAGCATTTTCACTGCTTTCGCAGCAGATACTTTCATCGCCACATTATCGTTATCATCACCATCGACGCGAAGTTCTTGGCACTTCCCAAGAACATTGTCATCCTCGGTGTGAGTTCCTGTGTACGCGACCCGAACTTGTTCCTCCTAAACTGACTTGCCCGTGCGGGCAGTTCCATTCTCAGCGCCACCTCCTCAGCTAACGATCGCGCGGGCGGCGGTGCACGGGCCCGTCTGCAGCGCTCTCAGGCGGCGGAACGAAGATGGATCACCGGCGCGCTTTAGCCAGGGCGCGACTCCGCCGCGATTAGGCGGACTGGCATTTGCCTGATGAGCTCGCGCGAAGGACGGGCCGGTCGCCGTGAAGAATGGGCGAATGATGATATCTTCGGACTCTCGGACTGATGCGGAATGCTTTATCACCTTTTTAAGCGTTTCACATCTACGGGCTGAAATGTACTTTCTTTTCCAGTACGAAGAAGGCACCGGCTTCTAAATAACGCATTTAATTTTCTTTGTGAAAAATGTGTTCAGATGTTGAAGGTACAAATTGAATTATGTTAAATCAGTTAATGTAACAAAGTACGTAGGAATTCTTCCCTGTTCCTGGAGTCTTTAAAATGATGCTCCGTCTGATGGCTTTCAGTGAACACCTCACTCCGCTAGAGATAAGGCCGAACGGTGTAAAGAATGGGCTGTGTTATGTTCGGCCATTCGGGGGCGATATAGGATAGTTTTTCACGTTTTTGATCATCTAGCGTGAAGAGTACATTACAGTAAACGTACTTTGTTAAAAACTAACACTTATTTTAAAAAAAATATTTGTTTGGGGCAAATAGAGCTATGACTCGAAATAATTTAAAACGATGAATGCAACAAAGCCAAAAGAAAATCTACAGTTCATTAATGTTGAATTTCTACGTGTCGTTAAACTGATGCTTCCGATGACTTTTATGCTTATAAATTATAATTTATAAATTTTTAACTTTATTTACATTCATATTATACATAATTATATTATTTATTTGTATAAAAGGTACAGTAATTAGGTAGATCCAGGGCTTTATTTCTGGCAGAACGCGACGGAGAGGTGTTCCGGTACCTCGGCAATAATTATTATTTATTAAATTACATTACAAACACGTAAGTATTTATATTGTAATTGATTATTGACCTTAATAAACAGACTCAATATTTTTATAACAATTTATTTCTTTTTAAACAATCATGACATTTCGACCCTATTTGGGGTCTTTTTTTTTTTTTTAAAAAAGAGAATGCCCAGGTTTCTTTATTAAGGTCAAGAAACCATTACAATAAAATAAACAGTGTAACAGACTTTAATATATTCATTACACGACTTTTCTGTTAAATTAATACTTAATTTGGGGTGCGTTCCGAAACCTAAAATTTTATAAATCAAGAACTATCATATTTCAGAATAACTCACTTAAATATATCCATTTTATTCCTACGCCAATGTGTACTTCAGTGTTGACTGTTGAAAAACCATTGTATTTCTCTTTAATTTCCATGCTAAGAGAAACCCACACCACATCCAGTCAAAAAAATTTAGAAGCAAATACTGCATCACCTAAAATTTTAATTGTTCTTAATTCAGAAATCTTACTCTCTCCTCGGTCGTATAAATAACGAAGGCAAAAGTGAGAAATTCGTTATCTGCCCCTACGTAGGAACTGTTCCGACATTGCGGAAGAGGCCAATCGTAACTACGGGGTTATTAATTGGAGAAGGGTGAAATACGAGAGATTTCAATACGAAAGAAAAGGACGTGGAGAAGCAATTACTGGAAACCATTTTGGCTATGTATCATGGCCGTTCTAATCCCGTAAAATGGGCTGGAAAATTCTTTTATGCTTACCCGAAATCGATTCAATTTTCATTCCCCAACTCCATGCAGCCGCAGTTTCCGGAATGGCTCCAAATTTCCATATTTTAGCAACCGTGGACGCAAATCGATTTAGCGAAGCAAGCAGAAGGGGATAAAGATGAGCCAGGGACCGGGCATGGAGAATGAAGAGGATGGAGGGAAATTTCCCCTGTGTTTCGAAGCGTAAAGTTTGGATAAAGTAAGAAAATAAGCTTCTTTGATTCGGTAATGTTTAATTGCTTGTGGAATGTTATCCACAGGGGAATCTTTCCCTCCTGACCGCAGATCATTATGTAGGAAAGTAAAGTGTTGCAAGTGGTATTATTTTGAATGTTACATATTGAGCTCTATCAACATGAACTCGGCGAAATGACATTGGTCTACAAAATGAAAATATTTTTCTACCAAAAGATCTTTTATTGCATGATTTTTGTGGATATTCTGCGCTGAATTATAAAGATAAAACCATATTTCTTCATCATGTACGATTTTGTGACAAGTAAATATTTTTATGCAGTCTTATCATTTTACAGCGTTTACGGTTTTTTCTTCTAAAATTATTAATGAACTGTTCATTAGTTGATACTTGTATTTTCAAAAGAGTTTTTCGAAAACAGGTTCTGATGAATCTGTTGTGAATGAATTCATAGTACAAGCGCAAGCAGACTGTTCGCAGCCATGACGCTGTATGGCGTTGTAATTTGTGGTTCATGAACGAGGCGTTGACTAGAAGCCTGGGCGAAGCGCCGCGCCGTCGCCCCGCGCTGGCCTTGGGCGTGAAGGCGCGCGCGTGGCGAGGATCTCCTCGCGTTCGCCCAACGCGCCGCGCCTAGCCCCGAATGCCGCGCTGCCTGAGTCAACGTTGGACGCCTCCGCCTGCGCCTCCGCCTGCGCTTCTCCCATCGCTTGCACTCACAGCCCCATCCTCCCTTGCCTCCGCATTCTAGACTTGTGCTCGTCCTCCTTTCCTTCAACCTTCTCATCCGCTTCCTCCTCTTTCTCTTTTGTCTACTATTCCTTTCTCACCTCTTTCTTTGCTTGCTTCACCGACCCTTCTTCCTCTTTCCTCTGCACCGCTTCTCTCTCGTCCTTCGCGTCCTCTCATGACGTCTTCTTTTTCTTACGCTCCGCCTTCTCTTTTCCTTCATTCCCTGTCTCGACAATTTGATCTTCTTGCTCTTTCTCTCTCTGTCTCCCTACCTCCTAATCTCCCTTCCGACTCTTCCACAAGCACCTCGGCCGCCGCCTGCGCCTGGGAGATCTCTGCTCTTGGCTGCGGCAGCGTCACGACCTGCACGCGGCTCACGAACAACCTGCGCCTCCCCTCTTGCGTCACACGCGCGAAGCAACTCGCTCCTTTCTCTCCTCTCTTCGCACCCTACAGACTATTTACTCTAGCAGAGAGGTGTGCGGTGCCGAACTTGCATTCACAAACACACACACACACACACACACACACACACACACACACACACACAAACGATACGATGTGACTTACAACCTCGTTCACCTTTACCACCTCCTTATTTCCTTAACAATGGCCATCCATTAACACTTCTGCCTTATGATAATTTGTTCCTCTGCACCCAAAAAGCACTTGCCTTCTGCGACTTTTCGATGTATTCGTGTGATCTAAGTTGCCTATACCGCGAATTTTAGTAACGTAGTCCTACCGGTTATCGACTTTTTCACCATCATCTTCATCACAAGCACCATTGTTTTCATCACAAGCACATCACCTACACCATGAACACCACCATCAGAATACCCATGGTTACCGCTGTCGCCGTAGGAGGCAGTGCCGCATGGCGCCTGGCGACTGCGCGCCGCCTTTGCCCCTCGCCCACTTTGACAGCGCTCCCTCACACCTGAAAGGTCGGGTGCAGGTTGATCCTTCTCATGGGTCCGCAGTCCTTCGCTTTTTCTGCCATACCGGGGATCGATGAATTGGATAGCTGGATGATGATGATAAAATATGAATGAGTGGTGGCGGAGAAAGATTTAAAGAGAGGCAAAGGAGAACGCCCTCGGTCCACCACAAATTCCCCACGGATCGACCACGATTGATCTTCTGGTGAGACATTGTTGACATTTGAAACGAATAAAGATGAGAAGCATTGTCTTTACCATCATTCGAATTCTGGCAGCGGACCAGAATTCTGACAAATTCTGGCTCATTCGAATTGTGCAGACCTGAAGGTGACGGCTAAATCTCCGAAATCTGCTGATCTCGTATAAAACAGTTGGCAAAAATTGTAACTTTTACTTCTACTCGAGTACTTGCTGTCAGAGGCTAATTTCGTCCCCTTACTGCCTCACGCATGATTTTCGCTCACGGACGCTTCGCACTTTAAACAAGCTCGATTTCTCGAACATTTCGACGTGCACGTCATACTGCACGTCATAGCCATGCGAATGTGTTGAAAATAATAAAATGTTGAGGAATTAGAGGGATTAAGTTTGAGTATGAAGCAGATAAACTGAATTCCTTGACAGGTACAATTTTCTTCATATTTCAACTATCTGTGTATATTCATACTGTTTATTATTTTGAAAGCATTGGATTCGTTTCGGTGCGTTCAATGAACGATCCACGCGTTTACTTTCTTTTTGTCGGCAGCGGCGAAATATTTTTGGGGCACAATATTTTCTGTTTAGAATTCATAGTCCCAAACCAAAATAATTAAAACTCATTAACGTCTCCAGTGTGGTTTTCTCTGTATGGATACAAAACGTTTCTGATAATGTGCTAAAATGTATGCTAGTTCGTAATTGATTGCACAATTGTGAATTCCGTTGATCCATATTGTTCTAGAAAGAGCTTTGAATTAATTACATACAATGAATATTCCCCAGTCTGGAGGCTTTCCAACATTTATCGAGAATTGCAAAGGAGTAATTATATGATTGATAATTTTGATCTTTTAGCTATGTTGTGAAGCGAGGCGGAGGAATACATGAGAAATCTGACAAATGGAGGATGTAAAGAGAAAAAGAAGTTCGATTTCTGGAATATTCGAATTAATAGATGTTCGATAAAAACAATTATAATTCTAAAACAGTGGAATTTTCACTATACCAGGTTTTTTTTTTCAAATGAATTTAATGAAATGCATGTACTGAAAAAATTCAGTGCCAGGCTTTTTATCTGCAACCTCGATATGATTCAGTTCATGTAATCAATTGATTTGCTTGTGTATTTTGAATTGGTCCACGTGAATTGGGGACAGAAAACAGAAAAGGAAATACTAAATAAAACTCTCAACGACAACGAAAGAGTGTAATACGTATTAAATGTGTATAAACTACTTCATGTGTACATTGTATCATTGTAAATTATTATATATTTTCTATTTCTTCGTAATTTATCTTTCAAGTCAAATATTTGAAACAATATAAAAGTTGTTTCCATTTACCAAGAATTTTTTACGTAGACCCCCTCTCTTCATTACTTAAAAAATGGAGGTTATACCAACATTGAAGTTACTGAAGTTTAACTTATGAAGAATGCGGCGAACTCATTTTGTTCGGAAATCTATAATGATCGAGATTTCAATTCTGGCGTCCGGAAATAAAATTTTGGCTAATTCGTTTCATTCGATTTTCTTCTCCTGAAGAAACTAATAACGCGTGTGGACTTATATTTCCGAGAACTGTTAGATTTCAAATAATTTGATTTTCTTGACCTAATACCTTACGGTGGTTGCGGCCACTTGTCAGTGCTCATGGCCAGAAAGCTTATGGAAGGCGCCACATCAGTCCACGCGAAGTGACGTGACTCATTTCGCTCACTACTAATGTAGGTGCGCACGTTTGCCTAGCTTTTTAGTGTTATCTTTCATTTGCCGTGAAGAAACCTTGGCACTAGTTTGGGCGGCAAACTTTTTTTCGAAGGTGAATAAACTGTTATGGTACTGCTACAACTGCGAACTTTTCTTAAACAGCGCATCATCATGCTTTAGTGTCGGAATGAAGTATTCAGTTCTAAGAGAAACACACCACCCATTTCTGTGATTCAAAAGTCCATATACATTATGATGAAATTATTTGAATATATTTTCGTCAGGAAATCAAAAGGTATTTTATTTTTTGTGGTAATGAATAAAATTAAAATCTCGTTATCTCATCTTTCTAGTTCCGATTTTATATTGAAGGTGATTAGTGAATGATCCTTCTGATTATAGTTTAGATATATTAACCTTATATACGCGTGTATACTATTCGAAAGGATATTGTGCGAAAAATAACAGTGTAACTTGGTTATAAAATAAAGAGTGCACGGGAATTCAACAGGTTTACTTGAAGTCTCCAAATGAGCGACGTGTCCTGTGAAAAACTAGGGAAGTTTAAACCAAATAACGTAAAACAAAGGAGACAGTGTCAGTCTTTGTGTTCTTTCCTTGCTTGTATGGCAGTCCATTTTGCAAACAGATTCTGTAAAATTTAAACACGCCACTCGGCACAAACATTTGCTTATAAGCTTTATGTGCATAAAGTTACAAAAGTGACATTATGTGAAGTAAATAAATAAAAAAAAACTTATTTTATTGTACGTCGACGTTCCTACTTAGTAGTAGTAGCTGCAGCAAATAGTATGGTGAATTTATTCCGACATTTCTAGGATCGCTATAAGGTACAGTAGATTAAAGAAAAATAACTTACAAAGATTGCAGTTAATCTTTTTTCTTAATTCAAAAGAAGAACAGCTTGGTTTTCAATATCCTGAATGCCGGTGATTGAACTTTTAATTTTTAGAAATTGTTCTGATCCACGAATAAATGACTTGGTTCTCCGAGAAATACATTTTCGCACCCTGTCTCTTCAATGTGGAGCTCACAGGGAGTTAATTTCTGTCACAATAATATTTCTCGCGATGAAAGCCGTTAATATTTGAAGCATTTTCAAATACCGACGTGTCACTGACAATACGTGCCGTGAAAAAGAGTGTCGAGAGACTGTGTGTAAATATCATACGACCTGCTCTCGGCGTGAACGAATTGGGTTCCGACTTACAATTTCTCTTTGTCAGAATTCTCATATCGGTATAGAAATGTTTGCCGCACTCCAATTACTTGCCCTGGTCTGGGTTTCCCGAAAAAAAAATCGTTCACTGTGCGAACGTTCATTGTGGGCTGTGGGGAGAGGGCGGTGCTGGGCGGTAACAAGCCTCACTCTGCGCGGAGAAGACGGGGCGGGGCGGGAGAGAGGAGAGGAGAGGAGCAGAGCTGAGCGAAGAGAGTCCGGGAGAAGGAGCGAGGCGGGGGAGGGGGAGGGGTAGGAGTAGGGCTGGAGCGCAGGGCGCGGTGGTCGTTGCGAAATGAACTGCTGCGGAGGTAGCTCCCCTCCATCAGGGCCAGCGGCCGCCCGCCGCCCGCTGCCCGCCCCCGCCGGTTGCGCGGCCGCCCGATTTACCGTCTGCGGTCTCGGCCGCGGCTGCGGGCGGAAGCACGCGGGAACGCCCATCGGCGGGCGGCGTTCGCTGCCATTGGCGAGATAGGTTCGAGCTGAAGCGCAAAGGACCTGTGCCTTTTGCAACCACCCGGCACCTCAATGTGAGAAGCGACGAAAATTCGAAAAGTGTAATACTTGTACCTGCAAAATAAACGCTTCAAAACAAATAGATCTGAACGTTATTGCACAGTAATACGAAATGTTATTTGAGTCTTATTGACTCATTCAATAAGTATGACGCATGTTTCTATAAAGACTTTTTTAGATGATGTAAGGACTTGCAGTCATGTCGGACGGAACAATTTCCTCTTTACACAGAAGTTCTTACACCACAGTATTAAAAGAAAATGGCGATATCTGAATGGTTCGTAGAAAGAATGTCCAGTATTGTACTTTAAATCACAAACTGTTCCTGCTGCTTTGTGAGTTGGGTGTCTAATGGTACTTAGGCACATCGTGGTCTGGATCCGCGCGCCACAAAGCTGCGAGTGAAAGCCTCTTTCGGCCGAGGGAGTTGAGAACGGCAAAGGCGAAGCGAATGAGCGGGGAGTGGGGGAGGTTCCAAAGGTCGCGAAGGGAAGAGCGCGCGCGCGTAAGCGGATTGCGCGGGCGGCGCCCGACGACGCGATGGGAACCCGATCGTGAAGGGCATGGGGGGCGCGGGCGAGGCGCAGGCACGGGTGGATTGCGCCCGTGGCTGATGGATGCGCGCGCGGGTGGGCGCGAGGACGAGCGGTGTCGGCCGGCCCCATTTGTTTTCATTCCGCGCCCCCGTGCGACATCCATCGCGCCCGCCCGCCCACGCGGCGCCTGGAATTAGCGCGCCCCGCGCAGGGGTGCACCTCGCACTCACGGCCCAGCGCGACCTTTCCGCCGGGCCCAGCTGCCACGGCCAACTCTTTGTACCGGATAATTCACTCCATGTTCCTTTTTTATTGCGAGGAGGCCGGCTGTGGATGATGCACAGCGGCGAACGCACCCGGGATTATTTTTCACGTTCTCAGCCCTTGTAATTTTAGGACCAGTGAATTTCCCGACTTTCATGAGTTGTGTATGAGATTGTAAATCTGAAACTACGAACATACACACACCAACTCGCTCATTCCACTTTCTAAACTCATTCACCCTCAGTCGCTCGCATTCACACTCACTCACTCACTCACTCACTCACTCACAAACACACACTCATATACGAGTCTGCTCAAGCTCCTGGCAATAGCATCGTGCGTAACTTGTTCAGCTGACTTTTTCCTTTGATACAAAGTGCTTTGCCAATAATATCGACAAATCGAAAGTTTTCTGCCACCAAAGGCAAGAGAAACGATGATGTGAATGTGCGATGGGCAATTTAAAAATGTGTTCAAAACTTGTGTGATTGTATTGTAAAACTATTATGTTAATTTTATTTTTGTGAAAATAACACATATTGAAATATTCGAACCGCAACTTACTTGATAATCTCTGTAACATCTACTGATAATTTTGTTTTGAAGTTATTTTCAGACGTACTTCTTTTATATCTAATCACGTTCGTAGTTCTTTTCGTTTTCTTCGAAGTAGTGAATGCGAAATGCTGTTTATTGTTCAATTTATTTCAGTGTTTGGTTTTTATATTTATTTTTGAAAGATGAATGGAAATTGATGATTACATTCCAAACTTTGTATCTCCGCAATGAATTCATATTTCGTATTTCAATCACTTCATTATGGCAAATCCTTTCATGTTAATTGATAGGTTTGTGCGGGTATAATGGCATGGAGAATTTCGACGCTTTATTGTTATTAATGAAGTTCCAACTGAAAAGTATTTTTTGTATTCACCTTTGCCAATAATTCAATAATTGATTGTATTTTGTGGGATGGTTTGCAGGTTATTGTGATCAATCACTATCGGAGCATTTGCTCACAAAATGTTACCTGTTTTGCTACTAATTTCGAACCTTTGCGCCGTAGCTTTAATGTAAAAGTAGTCAGAGTGAGGATTTCTGTACATTTATTTGAAATTATGAAACCTTCACAAAGGCGTACTTGATATATTTATAATGAGATTTGGGTTTAATCAGCGTATTCTGGAAATAATGAGAGCTCGCTAAAACTTCAGTTTACAATTCGTCGATAGGTTTGTGAACATAAAGCTTATTTGTTTGTGCATTCTTCATTTGAAATAAAGTCCATTTCATAAGTACTGCAAACTTCATTCTTTTAGGTCAAATAAACATTCCGGCTAATTATAAAGTACGAGGAGAAAGAGGAGATGAAAAGTTTCAAAACTTGCCAATCAGAAAGAAACTTTTAAAATGCTAAAACATATGAACTCATTTATTTTTATTTGCATTAGGAATTCATTATCAACCCAACCCGAATTCAAAATATTAAAACTCAAGTAAACACAATAAAGTAAATATTACTTTTTTCGAGCTTTTGAGGACTCGTTTTTAAGGCGTACGCGGTTTCATTTCGTTCGTCGAGCAAACGCTATTTTCTGATCCTGGATAGGGAACACAGTTCAAACAAGGTGAATGGGGAAGCATTAAATGAAACATCAATTTAGGTCAAAGAGGTTTTGCTTTCCCTTCACATGTTCATGTTAAGCGACAATTTTCTGCGGTCATCATTGTCTCTTCGTAGGGTAAGCGTTCAGAATATATTTAAAAATAACTTGCTGTTAATTTACTGTTTAATTATAATCTATTCAAATATCATTAGAAGTGACTGAGCACGAGGTAAAAACGTAATTTTCCTATTTGAAAATGTGTATCGACATCCATCGATATAAAGAGACTCGATATTTTGGGATGGAAAATGTTGCTGTGTATTCCAAATTCGCGATTCGCCCTCAGTCGTTCGGCGCCGCGCCGAGCCGCGCCGCGCCGCCTCGCCGCCAGCATGGGGGGCAGCCCTTGCGGTTCATTGCTTATTCTGCGCCCGACCGCCTCTCCTGCGTATGAATGGCCGGACGGCCGGGCCGGGCCATGCAGCGTGCGTGATTGGAGCCCGAAAGGTGTCTGCTCGCTGCGCAGACTTCATTTCGCCGCGCGATTCGCTTGTCAGGGCTTCATTGTTTATGCCGCTTCTGGGAGAACGCACCGCGCCGGCTCGGCACGGCGGTCCCCGCGGAATAAAATTCGCGCATATGAGGATTTCCGTCGCCTTGAATTGACCACTCGTGTTAATTTGGAGCATGTGTGGCCCTGCAAGGCGATGAGGGCGGAGGCGAAAATAAATGATGCTTCGTGTTCAAAAGCGTTAGGAAGCAGCCCATTGATATCATTTCGCTTGGCACTATTTCAAATAGTAGATTTGAATTACGTTCAATAAAGAAATGTTGGTGGAATGCTAAACAGAGCTTGTATTGTAATATTCTACAGAAATAGTGAAGGACATGTTTGTTGAGAATTCTTAGATTTTTATGGCAAAGCCAATCAAGGTGGCAATGCTGGAAAAAATTGAAATGTCCCTAGGTTACCGAGCTCTGAAATTTTCTTTCTATTCTTTTTCGTTCTTGCTTGGGGTCTTTTTCCGTAAGCCATTGATTTGGAAAAATGAGAAAATCTGTTCGATAAAAATATAAGAAATGATGATTCACTACTTATTTTCATTTGTACGAATTTAAAAATGTTCAAGGAGTTAATGAAGAATCACGGCGGAACACGAGAAATCACTAACTTCCTCTCGCTCAATATTGTTTCACGCTGCTGTAGCCACCTCCACTAAACGCCAAAATTTGTTTCTGGCGTTACGCATCCCCGTGCTTCGCATCGTCGTGCTCTTGCCATTCGTGCGACCGGAAACGCAAAACGCCGTGCGAAACGCACCCCCATGGTAACGGGGGTGCGAATGGCTACGAACCCAGCGAATTTGTTTACTGAACCGACTATTGAGTACTTAATGAACCGTTAGGCATTACTTAACTGTTATTCAGAGCGATAAAACTAGACTGTGTGAATTCGGACATACGATTCGCAATCGAACACGGACCATGAATGTTCGATTAAATAGCAGGGGACCATTGTTTCTGCATAGACACCATCTGGTTTCAATTCGCCTCTGAATTGGGTCGCGTTACTCGGATGGCATGTGCGGCTTCACGAAAGATCTTTTTATTGCTTTTGAAATATACATTTTTGCATTCCACGTTCAAATTGCTGCTGCCTTCGTCCTTTCATTCTTTGTGTGTTATCTGGATTCCCCGAATAAAATACGATGTATTATTGGTATAATATGAATGATTTAGAGTTGGCGTGAACAGCACTGTAGCAATGAGTGAGTGAGGCAGGGAGTGAGCGGAGGAGAATCTCATAGTATCAAAAGCATTGCCTAAAACATATTCCTTGAAATTGACGTTTAAGAGCAATATCCATTCCTGTAATTTCAGTATTTGAAACTCATATTTACATATTTATCTCTCTTTACTGCTTGGAATAGATTCTGCCCTGAAAACAAAGAATTAAATTTTATTGAGGCAATTTTTTTCCGCTTCGGTTTTGCGAAGTTGAAAATGCCATTTGGCGAAGGTAATAATTCCAGCTTTTGTGAGAATAGTCAAATCTCAGATGCAATCTTAATTACTTTTGTGTGTGTGAGTTTATTTAATGACGGCGGTGCAATGCGTACTCAGTGTCCCGCCAACAGGCTCTCCCTGGCGATCGCCACTTCGCCCCGAGTCTTGCCCTCGCCTCGCCACCCGCGTGAATGAAACATGACGTTCAACCAGGTTTGCAATTCCGCCCGGCGCGGCGCGGAGCGCGCCCGCTGCCACTCCACGCCCGTCGCCCGCGCCCGCCTTGCGCGCCCCCGGCCGTTGGCTCCCCTGCCTGCGTCGGCGACCATTTACCTTTATTTACTCTTTTTTAAAATTTACATTGTGTCAAACTCAAGCCGGCCTGGGAAGGCGGATCGCCGTGGCTGCGTAGGTCCGGTGGATTCGAATTCCGCCCAGGGCGTTGATATTTGTGTGTGTATCCGTATTTTTTAATATGTTTCTTTCCCGTATTCCCGGTGGTTAACGGATGCCCAGATGGGTATATGAGCTACCTCCGTGGGAGGCCGTTGGGCTTCCTGGCAGGGCCACACGGGGAGAAGCGGGCGCCCTCGTTACCACTGAGCAACCGGGGCGAGGAGCGTGCACAAGTCCAACAAAATAATGTTTTCCACTTAATAAAGTTATTATCTAGAATTGAGGTATGAATGTGAAACGTAATTGTGTGTTAGAAAATAAACACTACCTACCTATTTGCTCACCAGCTCAGACGCTGAACCATGACTTGTTTTTCTAAGCATCTTATTTTGGAAAACGTTGGTATTAGTTGAAGAAGCGATAGGCAAAATGTAGGAAACACAGAGTTGGAGGATAATTGCATTGAATTTATTCATTTAAGCTAAAAATTTCGGCTTAGTAGAGCGTAAAGACGTACTAAGAGTTTCCTTCGTTTTTGTTTCGCTTGTTTGATGAGGCAAATTATGCAACGCTTCAGCGCCCGTGGCTCTCATTAAAAGTAACAGTGGCGCTCCGGTTGATTTGTTTCGATATAATTTGGGTTATTTGATTTATTTTTCGTCAAAGTACATTGAAAACGGAAGGTGACGAATGGAGAGAAGTATAATCGAAGTGGCATTGTGGCAGTAAATTTGAAAACCTTGAAAACTGAAAAAGGGACATTTGAAAAAAACCTGTAAACCAGAAATTGCTTGGAAAATGGTTTGAAAACAGAGATTTTGTCATTATTTGTGGTTTAGTACATGGAATTTAGTACATGGCCATTGCGACTGTTGTAACGCAAGTTACGTAAATAAATTGTCGTGTGGGCGCTTCCGGCCTGCAGATTCTGGTCCTTCCTCGTCTCCCGGGTGACTTGGAGCACATGGATTGGCGTGGCGTGGTGTGGCGTGGCTGGCAGCAGCAGCAGGTAGCGCGTGCACGGTCAAGGGCCGGAAACTCAATCGCAGGATTTTCGAGTTTCTATCAGTGTCGCGTTCTTTTATATCAGCAATGTCCCCTTTGTGGTCGAAAAGACGCAAATTATCTCCTGTTAACTCGTTGCCTGTGATATTCAAATGGAGTGGTCTTCTGAGAAGTACGCGCTTGCAAGAGGGTGCAAGTGGAGGCTTCTTCTTGGGGACAAGCGAGAGGCAAAGAATACAAGTGAAGTGTGAATGGTTAGTAGCATTGCTGCGACTAAGAAAATTCTACTTAATTAATATTCATATTAATAATAATAATAATAATAATAATAACAACAAAATGATTTTCGACTGTTCAGAGAATTGACTGCGTCAGCTGGAAATGGAACCCGCAATCTCCCGATGCTATATCTGAGCTATATTAGTTGCTATATCTGAGTATGCATGTTCGACTCTGGGCTGGCGCGATCATTTCTTTGAACCAACATCATTTTGAACAATTCATTCTGCTAAGTAGCTATGGGGTCGCAACGATAATTGGCAGTTGCGGAACGGGAAACATATTCGCACGAAATTGTTAAAACTTGTGACATCACAAAAATCCTCATTTTTTAGTTAAGTGAAGAAATGTATATATAAATTAGTATTTTACTGGTAAAAGTTTCATAACGATAGTGTGCAAAACTGCTGGTAAACAGAATAAACGTGTTTGTCTCGGGCCGCGAAAGAAACCGCTCCGTTTAGGGAAAACCAGTTGCCGAGAAAGACTTTTCTGAGATTGTCACTTCTCTTGTGCGACGATGTGGGAAAACCGTATCCCCGGTTCGAGCGAAGAGTGGTCCGCCGTGCTGCGCGCACAGAGTCGTTCAGCAGGTCCTGGCCGCTTCCCCTGGCGGCGCGGGCGGCGCTGCGGCATTACGGATTCCGCGCGGGGGTTTGTTCGCCCGGCGCGACGCGTCACCGGCGCCCGCTGCGCTGCCGCTGGAAATTAGATGAGTCGCCACCCGCGTTGCCCTCGATTCCGCTCAGCACGGGGGGGGGGAGAACACGGCATAGTTTGTAGTATCCATGTTGTCACTTCCCAAGTATAGTCAGTCCCCGTGGTAGTACGCTGGCTTCCTAAACGGAAGTTTGGTGTACTGGAGTAACTCTGTTGTTCCATGTGGAATTTATGAGGGGACAAAGTCCGTTTTGCATCTGATTTTCTCCTGCTCCTCCTCATTTCTCTGCATCTCAGTTCACCATTTCTCTGGCATCATTCTTAACATAATAACCGGCAGTCCGTCAAATCATTCGTTCAGTCCAGATTTTGTTTACAGGTGAGAGGGTGAATTCATAATGAAGCAGAAGAATCTCGAACACCTAAGAACTATGATGTGATATAGGGTGTTTTGGTAGTGTCTATTAATTCTTTAACATCACTAAACTATCGGTCCCTTTCGCGGGGGCTAGACGGAGGAAATGCTTGAACGCCTCCACCTCAGCTCCGTTGGTGGCCGTTCTCCACTGTGTGGCAATGAACCGCTTAATTAGCTATGCAAACCCTTACAGAACACATTAGAAATAAAACCTTTACAAAAGTGATGACACCGTTGCGAACTGATTGCAGAAGCCTGCTACAAACTAATCAGCACACGACGTGCTTTGAAAGGGAACCTTGGCTTGTACGCGTGCTCGATTTCCTAAACCGTTAGCACTGTTGGAACCTGCAGAATGTTCGTTAATGTATAATGACATGAAATATTTCTATCCGCTGAAAAAGAGGATATGTACAGAAAAATTAAAAGTGCTAACAAACATGACAAGAACAAATATAATTTAATTAAATATGTAACCCTCGCCTAATCGAACCTCCTTATTTCTCTCTTGTGGCGAGGTGGGCAGCTGCGTGAAGAGGCGATTTGTGCCAGCAAGTCTTAACCTTTTTCTTACAATATTCGAAATGCAATTGGTTGATATAGAAAATCTTTCTTAAATTGTATTAAAAACAAAACTAAGGAGTCAGTGTAATACACTTGCTATTGGGTGGTTCTGAATGGTGTGCTTTCCGAACAGTGTATACTTGTGGCGTGATGTACGTCACTTATGCTCATGATTTCACTCATATTTTTTGTGAAGGTCACTATCAAATACTTTGTATTAGTTTAATAAATCTTCTTTATACGACATACTGTTTTTATCTGTGCTTATAGTAGTGCAAGTAGGTCTTTTTTCCAGATGCTTCCCTTAATTTAATGAATTCTGAATACGTGCTTTTGTTAAATAAAACTAGGAAAAATGCTACAGACGTCGCATCAGCACTATTGGGTAGTGGTCACGCTGTAATTTGGTAAACGTGAAGACCGTTGCGTGTTTTGCTCGCAGAGGAAGTCTTCTTACGTGCCACGCTGAATCTGCAAAATTCTCTAACTCAAGGTACTTGATTCTCTATTCTTTTTCGTGGCCTCCTTTCCAAAACGTGCAATGTCATTCCGAAAAGAAAAGGAGAACTATTGTGAATTGTTTCTTTAAGATGCTGCGGATAAAAGATGTAAGTACGTTTTATAAGAGCGTGACCACGGAAAAGAGAACAGAACGGTACTGCAGTATTTCGCGACTGAGGTCAGGAATGCCTGTCGTATGTAAAGTTCTCTATTTTTGTCTATTCCTTCCAACTGACTTCCAATTTACGTACATAAGCTGCGAAAAAAGTGTTAATGATTTTGTGTAATATGCCTTCAAAATTCTTTTTAGATTTTGAAGATAAAAATTCTGTCGATTATGGTGATGAAAATATGGTCAAAATCTTATTCTTAATTAATATGAATCTGTACAATTTTAATGCAACAGATAAAAGGTAATTTTGAGAGTGTCATATCTCAGATCAACAATTGAATATTCAAAATATTGATTGAAAGTGATTCTTTTTCTTGACTGTTGATTTTCGCAGCGGTATTTGCACAGGGCGTCCTTGAATGTTTTAAACAGCGGCTAATTTTGAGGAATGCGGACGAAGCCACTACAAGATCACTCGGGTGGAAACGCCACCGAAAAGAAGAAAGTGGTACAAGGTGAGCCCCCTCCGCCCCGCCACAATGAGTGGTTTATGTTGTTACCGTGTTTGCTCATCGTTTGGCAATTTTGAATGAATAATTTTGATCTCTGAATATACATATTCTTCCAGCATGTCAAAATACAACATTATGGAATAATTGCATCGTTATTTTCAAATTTCTATTACTTATGACTTTTGCAATTCTTGATGTGTAAGGAGAGATTATAAAGATAATGATACTTTATATTCTAGGCGTTGAAGAAATCTTGTATCTTACATCTGATTCTTGTTGCATCGAAAATTGTAATTTATTCCTAACGTGGTTAGGATTCTAAAACTAACCATACAGTTAAGCATGATTATTGGTGCGTATTTTTATTGCTACATCGGTTCTATCATTGACTGTTAGCGAACATTTTCAGTCTGCGTTTAGAAATTTGTTTGCATAATTTAAAATATTTAACTTTTGCAAAAAGGTTTGTTCTTCAAACTTCCAACAAGTTAGTGATCGCCAAACGGTGGCCTGCGAGAAAATGGTGGTCAGCAATAAATATTAACATTAGTTCATTGATTTTTTTAAAAATACAAATAAAATAGCGCAGGACTTGGAAAAATCATGGTGTCACACCACTCGCCGCACGCTATGCTCGATCATGGCTCATCATTTCATTCCCCACCAATATTCCTCTCATCCATTTCAGGCTAGGTCAAAGACGTTGTTATAATCGTGTAATGGTTGTGTGGTATTTCCGTTGTGGCTGATTCTTATACGGATGGTTGCGATTTATCTCCAAATAAAGACTAAAAAAGAAAGTCTTATATTCCGATATATTTTTGTTTTCCATATGAATGACAGTTCCCAGATCATTATTTTACAATTGTTTTATAAAACTTCATATTGTTGGTCCCTGGAATTAGGCTGATCAGTGTTGTGATCCGTGAGATCCAAAGCGTGATGCCAGTTTTAAATAACTCAGTCGTTGACTTAATCTTTCTGTGAATTCTCCGTAAGAACTGTCATTCAAGCTTCTCTGTTGATGGTCTCATCAGGTCGCCTAATACTTTTGTTTGCCACCCTCAGCACGCATTGCTGGCTCCTTCTCAATTATGCATGACGCGGGCCGATGGGCAAGTGCACGGCAGGAGGCTTTTGGCGAAGCACTTACCCCTCTTCTTTGTCGTGGATTTCGAAGCAAAGAGGATGCCGCATTTTGCCAAGACGCTTTTAAAATCTTATTGCAGACAAGATCCTTCCTAATTTTTGTGAATGTCGAAAATTGAAATTTATACGCTTGTAGGACCCGATGGAAGGAAAATATTATTTTTGTTAATATAATTGTAGAAGAAACATTCAGATATTTATGAAAAACTCTACTCTTTATACCTGCTGATGTTGTGTAACTTTGATACGGCTTCGAAGGAATCGGTCTGTGGAAAATTTAGTAACATTATTTAACTTCAAGAATTAACGTTTTCATCTCCGTTTTTGCAAAAACGTTTCTCCTTGCTTAATACTCTTCCTACTTAGATATGGCTGTACATATTGAGTTGTTGGTAGAGGTATGTTGTCATTGAAATCAATCAATTTTTTTAATACTTAAAACGAAAAGCGAAAGTTTTTCGTCGCAACAACGAACTAGAACGCAAAACGTTGCTTATCAAAATCAAAGCACATTTTGTTTCGAAGATTAAATGAATGGGAATGAATTTGTAATTTGATGCGGGAATCATTTAATTTGCTTGCCAGCTATGTAACTAACAAGTCATCGTAGTGACGTCAGTTGGAATCATCGGTACATGCGGTGGAGAATGAGTATATACCACCATTCCACGAAAGATCTGACAGGTTGTGTGTATAGAGAACGTTCAGAGAGGCAGTGTTGTACTTTAAGATGCTGAAGCGCGTGTTTTATTTTTTTTTAGTTTTATCTAGGAAGTCTATAAGAAGGAGACTCAACACCGGTGGGGGGGGGGGTATGTATGAAAAATGTCGGCAGCTAATCGGACACAGCTTCAGCGACAACAGCATTGGTCGAAAAAAAAGCGGGGATGAGTTCCTTCACTTACCGCGTGCTATCGTTGAAGCTAAGAGTGTTCCATTAGCTGCCGACGTTTTTCGCACAAGCCCCTACCACGTGAATTGAGTCTCCTTACACACTTCATGGCTGTATCTCACGAGTTGCGAGTCCGTTTCATCGTAGCGCCTGTTTCCTTGTCGTGCGTTTGTTTTTGTAATTTGATGTGGAAAGAACGGGTATGCGTTCGCTCCTCGAAACCAGATACTTCCTTTCATTTGTACATTTTGGTGCTGCTAGTAACCGTTTGTGAGAAATACAGCGATACAAGTATTATTTTATTTCCAATTCATTTAACTAAAATACATCGTGGATTAACATTATTTGTGTTGTTAGAAGGAGTAAATAAGTTCTGTAGATATAATATGTATTTCACCTAATTGATGTTGCACATACAATCACCAAAATATGTGATCGACTTTATCACTCGTAGTTTTCTTAGTCTATACTTTTAGGTTCTCTCTTTGTTGTGTCAAATACTGGAATATATAGCATTGTTTTATGATAATATAAACTTTTTTTGCAAGATGTAATTCGGTATCGACACTTACAATGATAAACTTTATTTTACTTGATATATCATGTATGAAAAAGATTGGACTTCTCTTCTGCGTCAAGTATTCCATGTTTGCAGTACACTCGTTTATGGTATCTCAAAGTTGTGTAATGTAAATAGTAATTTTGCCATGGAAAATTATTTTTCTTTTATTCGGGCATAAATAAACTTTGACGATCAATAAAAAGTAAGTACCTTCGGGTGACTAATTTATGTTATAAAATAAACAATAACAAACTTTCCTGCTGTGATCAGCTGCCCTGTCTTGCCCCTTTGAAAATGGCGACCTTTGAAGGTTTATATCACCCGAAAGACGAAAATGATACCATTTTCACTAATGTGTATTTAATTTTCTTTTAAATAAAAAGTACATGTTGAGAAACATTATCATGAGAATGGAAAAAAATGCATTGTCATTAATAGTTATTTATGATAAGATTGTTAAAGTGGCCTTGTATATTGCGAGTAGCAAATGAACTTTGCAATAAGAAAAATCTAGGCAACTCGTTGGAAATTTCTTTGTCATACTCATTTTGAAATTTCGCTGTCGGTTCCTATCATCGCCTCGTCCGAAAACATCGCATTCGTACCCATCTATCTATCTCGTTACGTAAATAAATAATTGTTGTAGCAAGTTCGTAGTGGTGAAAAGGCGTGCCCGTGGGTGGGAGGGGCGCGTAGGGCATTGGGCTGCAGGTCACGCGGACGCCGCGCCCGTCGCTGCGGCCGCAAGGGCGGTGCTGCGCATTGGCTTCACAGGAGCGTTCGGCTGCTCTGGGCACCGGCGGTCGAATCCTTATTCCTTTAGGTGGAATTTGATTCCCCCGCCTCTCATTGCACCATTGTTCACCATCACTGGTCTATAAACGTTCGAACTTGGGTAGGTTTTCGCACATTCATTTGTCATTCATTTGTGCAGAGAAAATCTTGAAGTAAACCAGCCGCGCCGACTTTCTTAGAAAGGAACCTCCATTACTTAGTGCACTGTCATGGCGTTTGTATTTCCCCAAACAAAATTCTATCGTTTAAAGTGAGTTGCAGAATTTGGGTTATGAAAGGAAACTAAGAACAATAAAAGTGTGAAAACAATAAAAAATTATTTCAAAGTAAATTTTTTGTTACTCAATTTATGTTTTCCAATCTATAACTCGAAGTAATGGTGTTGCTTGTACACACTTCGTGCAGGTGTTTGCAGACTGATTCAACAACAATTACAAGTATATTCCAAATTATGCTAAGTTTAAGAAACGCCTTATTTGCGCGTTTTCTTCCTAGATTTGCAAGTATAAAAATTGCATTCCTGTAAACTGTTAAACGTTTCGATGGTTTGTAATCTTGAACTCTTTATTTGTGATATTCTTTCAGGAAATTGTGGTCTCACCAATGAGCTTTAATTGGGTGAAGTGATATTTCATCGCAGATAATACTATTTGGACGTGGGGTTTATAAACAATGATTTCCGTCGTCCGTTTCGTTGTGCTGAGCTGGAGAGGCGTTTGGCTGAGGCCGTGGATAACCGGGTCAAAGAGATCAGCCGGGAGGCGCGGAGGGCCGGACGGGCGTGGGCGTGGCGTGGGCGGCGCGGCGGGCGACGTGAGCGAAGCGGCCGCTGCAGGGCGTGATTGCCCCGCCTCAACGCAGTGGGCTACTTCCCAACGCACACCATAGACTTCTCTAAGTTTAAAGCCTATTTACTGTTGGTCTTCTGACGTCCCTGTTACTCGTATACGTAAGTACCACACAAGGAACTCTTCTACACCTCTTTCGCGGAGATAATAATTAATAATCCGTATTTGCGTTTCTATAGTATCGAATCATGCGGACTTGCTTTTGGATTATATCAAATGAGCATAACCTAAGTGCCAGTTCTTGGGGTTTGTTATTACCGAATCACCGGCACTTGCGATTGGACTATTCCGAATCATCTGTACTTTCGGTGGAATTATATGGAATCATCTGCACCTGCATCTAGACAATACCGAATCGTGTGTCCTTGCCGTTGGACAATTCCGAGTTACGTGTTCTTGCGGTTTGATGTGATGGAATCGCGGATGCTTTGGATTCCGCTTCGCCGCTGCGGCTGGGCGGCGCGCGCCGCCCGCGGGCGCTGTCTGCCGGAGGCCGGGCCAGACTGTCGCGGCGTGACGCGTCTCGTGTGTAACGGGCTCCTCGATCATCGTGTTGCTTCTCTCGGGGAAAAATGAGTATTGCACTGCCTCCTGTTTTTTATCCGTTTTGTTGTGAACTGAATACCCATTTTCGCTCGGCGCGCTTAGCGCAACTACAAAATACCGTTATCAAACCGTGAGCAAAATTGACTGTAGTAGCAGCAGCATGCTGTTTTCCATTATTTGCGAAGAGGGTCACATCGCTCGAGGTTTTGTACTCCCAGCAGTTGCGAATTCCTAACATCTGAAGGAGGAGATATTTCTAAAAAACAGTATTTGTGCTATAAATGTACATTGTTTCTGTACAGTTTATGTATAATGCAATAAGTACACAATGAATACACAATGTTTTCTCCGTAATAGGGAAGTAAGTATGTACGATTTAGATTTGACATCTAAGGGATCTTTTTAGTTAAAGGTTGGCGGGGAAATAGTCTGATATTAAAGAGCAAAAAATCTGTTTCATATTTCCGCTTTAAGTTGTCAAAATACCAGCATTCCGATAATAAATTGTATTCCTAAATTACAAAAGATATTTTTTCTGAGTAACCACGGTACTACGAATGGAACAGCGTTCCTGCCATTTCCAGTCGCTAACTGATTCTTGTTGCGTGGAGGGCCCCGCGCTGCCTCTCTCGTATGCAAAGGGCTTGCTTCTCAAAACAACTGAGTGACGGAGCGCGTGCAGGCACTTCACGCTACATTCGAATTCTTATGAGACGTAGTTCTCACGCAGGACAAGCTCCCTGTTGTGGTGTTTACTGTTTCTGGAATTTGCTGATGTTCCGCGGTGTTTCTACGTTCTAAGCGATCTACCACTTCAGACCTAGCAATCTCCACTTCTCTGATGAATGCGGTTACTTTTGCAAGCGGAGCTTTCGCATGCGGGGTTATTTTTCGCAATGCGAACCTCCGTGTGATAAAGCGAAGGTCTTTTGCTATTTTGCCTTGTAGTAGGGACGAAACGAATGCCATCTAGAAGCGGTCATCATTTATAGGGATGCATCTCAAGACGTTTTCTCAGAGGCTTTTTCTTTCAGTCATTTCGCTTCTGTCTCATTTTGATGTGCTGCAAATCTGCAACATTGGGCAACCTGACATACTCTCCGGAGGAACACTAACGAAAAATTGTTTACCCTTAAGAATTAACGACTTCGCGTTCGAACCCTTGAACTCCGGTATAATACTCCAATGCTCTTGGATACACAATTACAGCCGAATTAGTTATGGAATATTTCAAGGATATGTAGTTACTTTTACGTCTGTTGTAACCATGTGTATATATTATTGTTCCATAGGCATTTATTATATAGAATTACATCAAGTAAGTTCACCAAACTGTGAAACTATAAGAAAATATATTTGCGTTGTCACTTTGCAAAACAAAAAAATATAGTATATGAGTTTATGTGAGTTGTATGATAGTTTATATTCTTTGGTGTTAACTAAGTTAAACGAAATTCATATTACAAAATAAATATATTTTGATTCGAAAATTCGTAAGAATTTCAATATAAATATATGTTCATATCAAGATATCGGCTTACTACTTTCGCCAACAGATTTATAAAACACTATTAAAGAACGCGCACATCTTAATCCTTTGGCGTGGAATACATTTTCAAAGAAAATAAGAATAGAGAACAAATGTCTTTATGGAGTGTTGGCACAAGAGCAATTTAGAAATCTCAATATCGCTGTTGTAACCTTATTGTTACCATTTCATTGTCTGTTTGCTAGTCTTTGTGTCACTTGTAGCATTTGGTGCACTTGTGAATGTGTGGTTTATCTGACACTGTCTTTTGCATTTTGTCGAAGGGGCTTCGAACAATAACAAGCTGAGTCCTACTTCTACCCACATCGAGATACTAACATTTACTATTGGCTGCAGGCTTACTGCGTCTGGTCTTGTTACTGTCCCAAGCCCTTCAATTACTGAGGAACTACAGGCGAATTAACTTACAATGTATTGCAATCGAACAGTCGTTGCTTGTGTTGGTGACATCCGGGCATACGATGCGCCAGGACAGTCTCTTCACTCTGAGCAGAGTCAGGGGCTGCCACCGCCGCCGCTTCCGCCCTCCGCTTCCCCGCCGCCCGGAACGCTAGTGTCGCATGCGTGACGTCACCTCGCCCCCCCCCTAGTGCTGCTTTTACACCACCCATCGTTGGGTAGGGCACTGCCTGGTGCTCGTGATACCAACATATTTTTTTGTGGATAGCACTCTCATCAGCACGTTGCCACTGCGAAGAAACATTTCTGGCGCACGTCATTTATGTATTATTTGATATAACTCTTTGTATTATTGCGTCAGATTCGGGGCTCAGTTTTTCGTGCAGCAAGGGATAAAAATTATTGGGCAGCTTCTTTTTAATTTTTACCCTTTTTATCGGAGCCAAAAGTGAATTGAATAACATTGCAAGAGTAAAATGTGCTACCCTGGACAGCTGTTACAATAAAATGGTATTGCTTTAATTTCTATTAACGTAATCTAGATATTCTGTGGCAGTTCACAGACAGATCGATGTAGTTTACATTTCCAGTGAAATGTTTCTGTATTAAGTTGATGACATCTGAGTTGAATGTAAAAACACTCGTATGCGTCGAAATTGGAAACGTACAGGAGAGTGATTAAAAACGTTAATGTACATTAAACACTGCGAAGGTCACATCTGTATAAATTTAGAGCTTTGCTATATATCATCATATCGACAAGAAGGAATTACTTCCTATATCTGTCTGCTATTCTGTGCAATACAGTGTATTAAGTTTAATACAATATATAGTAATTTTATATACGTTCTTGAAGGTTTGAAGAATATTAGTCATAAGTTAAGCATGAACACATGTCTTTATCAATATTCACAGTCCGTTAGCAAGACTTGCTGACCCTGTAAACGACTTCTCTGGTTTTAAATACAGACGTTTCACTACGAATCAAAAAATAAGTAACCTCTGGATATATTTTCTGTCTCTTCTCTTTTATCAGTCAAGTGTTTTCAAAGAGGGGGTCGTATTGAAGAGCTTTCGAAGCTGTGAGCCTTGTACGAAGAAGTAGCATTTCTCGTTTCGAGAACACGGCTGAAACTAAACTTCTGGAGGAACGCCTTCACAAACTTCTCTCTCCCAACGTATTTGTAACTTCCATCGAGGTGCAAGTTGGTGTAGGAGTAGGTGAGTAGTGTGTCTCATAAATTTGGAACTCGGATTCACCCACGATAACAAGCTATGAAAACAACAAGTGTGACGGAGAAAAGTTTGAAAGTCTTCTCTTGCGCTCTAAGGCGGCACATTACGTTGGAAGCCGACCAATAAAACAATATGAACAACTTAGAAGATAAAATAGGAAGTCCTTTGAACGGATGTAAACACCGTGAAAGTAAACTGCGCCGTAACGGTTTGATTCAAAGAACACTGAATCAAGTTTAGTACCGCAATTCTTAGAATATTATTTTTTATTTCTTTGAAAAATTTACTTACTTAAATGAAAAGTAAAGAAAAATTCATCAGAAGATTAATTATTTTTATTAATTATTCGTGGTTGAAATCGAAATATTTGTGAATTCCAAATTACTTTGGCTGAAATTTCTGCTTTTGAAACAAGTCGTGCTAAAATACCACGTAATTTCTCGCCCTTAGTAATGGTAATGTAGTATTATTTATACAGGAATTTCTCTCCGAATTAATACATTTCAGTCATCATTTTTGTAAAAGTGATTTCTAGACCGCGGAACTTCATGCAATTGCATATTTTTGCTGATTGCGCAAATCGAAAGGAAATGTATATAACTTCACCTATCATCAAAAATAAAACAAATGTAGCTCGTTTATATTTTGCATAATTGCATATTTCTGAGATATTTTTCTTTAACTGCATTTTTCTATTTATGCGACAGATTTAAATGCATATATTCGAGGTGTTTGTGCAGAAGTGAGTCAAAGTCGGATATTTTCGAATATTTCTCTTTCAAAAGCAAAGTTAATTAAGCCATACCACAGTACTACAATGCTACAATACCAATAGTCTTCTGATAAGACGTTTCAATCATAAGGTTCCAATTTCGCGTAGTATTCTGATAAGATTATTTTCGCTCGAATTGATTTACTCCCTATAACTTCGTGCGCATGAACTTAGTGAACCGGGTTTTTTGTTTATTATGTTTAAAAATATATGTTTATTACAGGCGTTTTGTACCACAGTGTAAAATTAAGATTATGTAAATAAATGTAAACTGTTGCTAAATTTATTTTTGTTCAACGCATATTCTTCAATGCCTCCTATATTAGCTAGCTCGTACATTAATGTAGGATGCATTGGTTTTCTTCCTTTTAAGGGATATATCACGGTGGAAATATTTCCACCATGGGATATATATTGACTGTTTAAAGTGCACATATTGCCAACTTTGTGCATGTTTGTATACATATTTTTAATTTTTTAGTCCATAAGTTTCGGGGTCTTCTCATTACAAATCGTAGAACATTTGGTGCGAAAACTAAATATTTTCAAGCAAACATCAACAAAATTTGACAATTATAACTGTTTTCATACAATTAAATCTTCTTTACTTCCCCTGATGCCTCTCAGCGTCGGGTTAGCCATTTCACATACTCCTTTTTGTCTTGTGCCTTGCGCTTCCCCTCTCCTAGTGTAGCCCCGCTCCTTTGGCATATATCCTGTATATAGGCGTCCCATGTTCCTCTTGGCCTTCCAGGTGGTCTCTTTCCCTCTGGCCTGGCTTCGATAATTTGTTTCGGTTTTCTATCCTCTGCCATTCCAACAACATGTCCGTACCACTTCAGAGTCTTATTTTCCATTTCTTTGAGTAGAGGGGTAACTTTTAGTTCCTCTCTGATTGTATTATTCCTGATTCGATCTCTTCTTATTTTCCCTACTATCCTGCGTAGGAATTTCATTTCTACAGCTGTGACTCTACTTTCTGTTTTCGTATTATGTGGCATGCTTTCAGTTCCATATATAAATGTTGGTATATATACGGACTTATAAATTTGGAGTTTTGTTTTAGTACCTACATTCATTCTTAACAAGTTCTTATTTATTTGATAATACACAGAGTTTGCTTTCTTCACTCTATTATTCAGTTCTTCTTCATATTTTCCGTTTTCCGAAATTATTGTTCCTAGGTACTCATAGCTTGTTACTTGCTCCATGCTTTCCTCTCTCCATTTGATGTTCATTTCTTCCTTCTCTTTGCCTATACACATTACCTTGCTCTTATTGATGTTTATCTTCATACCCCTATCCTCCAGTGCATATCCCCACTCAGTTATCATCTCTTGCAGCTCTCTTTGGTTTTTGGCGAGTAATAGAATATCGTCCGCATACACCAATGCTTGTATCCATACTGGTCTCATTTTCCAATTTCCAATTTTACATTTTTTAGTACGCCTTTTTGTTTGTTTAATTACCTGATCCATAAAGATTATAAATAGTGGAGGGCTCAATGAATCTCCCTGTTTAACTCCTTTGCCCATTCTAAATTTCCCACTAAGTTGTCCGTCCAGCCTTACAGTACCATACACATTTTTATAAATGCTTTTAATTACCCTCATCATTTTGCTTGAAACCTTTGCTTTCTCCAGTGCATCCCAGTGGGATCTTCTATTTCAGGCATGCATGGCATCAAGCATCTGTGCCCAGCTTCAAATCTGTGAAAACAGTTGTCCTGTCTGTTCCCCCTGCTCAATGTTTTTCTGGAAATTCTCAACACTGGGGTGTAAATATGGTCTTGTGTTTGGTCTAAGGGCCTTTCCTCTTCAAATAAGACATTCCCCTCCGTCCTCAATTTTACTTCCACTATCCTGCAGTACAATTTACTTATGCAGGATGACAAACAAATCACCCTGTAATTTTCACAATTGACAGTGCTCCCCTTTTTATGTAGAGGTACTATTATATTTTCTTCCCATTCCCGCGGTATCATTTCTTCTCTCCATATCTGTTGACACAATGCTGTTATCCATGTCCTTCCCATTTTTCCAATATACTTTATCATTTCTGGTGATATTCCATCTGGACCAGCAGCCTTCCCAACTTGAATTCTTCTTATTGCTTCATCTACATCTCTTTCCGTTATGGGATCCTCCTCCACCTCTGCTCCTCTCCCCTGGTGTCGATGATGCCTTATCCAACTAGTTTAAAATATCATAATAAATCAAAGCAGTATAATTCCTTTTGCCTTTCTCTCATTCTCGATCTTGAAGCTCCTAAAAGAAATTCTACATTTCATGATAGCATTTCATGATGACGCCATGACATTTCATGTAAACGGAAAGAAGTCTTTGAGGGATTTATGTTATTTTGAAAGTAGCTGCGTCACTCGTACAGGTACATTAAATTTTGCTGGCTCAGTTCTCTCCCCATTGTGAAAAGCATCCATTATCATACGAATATGACGCTTTTGGATTTGATGGCATCATAAATGACTCTCTTTACTTCAACGAAAAATCTGTTTTTGATGGCACATTCCTTTGATGTTGGACAGGCGGAACCCCATTTACGTTCTCAGTTGAATGTAGGTGTAACGAAGCGTGGAATAACCGATCTGAAACTGTGTGAGCCGCTGTATGTGCAGGAATTTCGTTTTATTTATTCTTTTTCATTGTGTCATCATTGTTCTATCTGTTTAACATGCACAGTTCATGTTTGTCAGATTTATAGATAGCAGTGAATATAAATCATATTTAATAATCTCCCAAAAGATCTCCAGCGCATTGTATTAGCTTGTGCAATTATGGTCACAGTTGAAGGGAAAATTCTTATTTTACGGATGCTTTACATTTTTAGTCACACAATTATCGCTGGATATGAAAAAAATATCCCGCTGATCTAAAGTATGTGTACAAGTATCTGCGATCATACACTTAAACTTTTTCACGTACTAAAGTTTTTGTAGGAGCTTTGATTTTTACACTTACTATAAACAGTCTACATTACTCTTACATAAACTATGTAATTCGCATGGTCTTTCCAACATTAAAATACCTTAATTGTTTCGAAAGTATGAAATCAGAAGTAAAGTTCATAATGAATACCTTTATCCACTTTTGACGTGGTCGTGTGAAATGTTTATAAAAATGAAAAAAACATCCTGATCATATTGTTTCGATATTGTAATTGTTTCGAAAATACAAAGTCAGAAAGAAAGTTCATAATGAATGCCATTATCCACTTTTCGCGCAGCCGGATAAAATGTTTATAAAAATGAAATAACATTTTGTTCAGACGACACGGTCGAAAAAGCCTTTTTCCTCCCCATCCTTGCGGTTTCTCGATTCATCTGCAAGATATAAGGCTCCACCCGCCATGCATCTCCGGGGCCTCCGTTCACCGCGTGTCATCTTTCAGGATTTATTACGCGGAGGCAGCTGATGCACGACGGACGGGGCTGTGAAAGGGCAAGGAAGCACGGAAGCAGAGGTCCGAAGGGAAAGGAGAGGTGCAATGGAAAAGATGATCCGAGGATGAATGATCTCACCAGAAGGTCGCAGCTTCCTCAAGGCAGCGCCTTCTGATGGGCACTAGAACAAACATCGCCCGCCACCATTGTTAATAGGAAAATTAATAAATGTGGAAGCAGGGAATGTTACGAAATGAAAGTGTAAATTTGTTCTCGTATCAACCCGTAAAAAATTGGTGCCAGAATGTAGGTCAAGATATTTTAAATGATATTTTGGTTTACATATCCAAGTGGTAGTGACTTCAAGAGATTAGAAGATTGGCGAAACATTGGGAAACGTATTTACGAACATTAATCAGTGGTTCTAGAATACGGAACTGGAGATCCGCGAAAGCGGAGCAGGCAATACTTTGTCGATTGATAGTGGTGACCTGAATTCACAAACATTTTATTTGTGTTGGAAGTTAAAGTATTTTGTTTAAAATTACCTCGAGAGAAAGAACGGACAGCGATGTTAGGTAAGTGACGAACAGCAGTTGAGTTTGAGATATCAACGATCGTGGGCATCTACGGATGTACACACTGTTGCCTGACGTAATACCATTAGGTAGTACGTAAAAGTGAATTTGAAAATGAAATAATAACTAACAAAAGATATTGCTTCAACGTTGTTTTAGGAATATTGAACTCGTGTGGTTATTTTCCAAAAGTAACGATAAAAACACATAATCTATTCACAACAAAAGTGTCCCAGTTAACTGTTCTTTCTTACGCCCTTATACTTTTTTATAGGAAAGAAAAGTTTTGGAATCACTTCAACAAAACGGTCTCAAATTTTTTGTTGTAAGTTCAGTCTAAGATTCTTTTGAGCTTAACTTTGCACACATGACCGCATTAAGGTCTATTACTACCGTTGCAAGGATTTTTAAGAGTTGTGCAGATGGCAAGAAGGTACACATTTTGTACCCGAAAATCCGGATGTGTGCGTAAATGGATGGATAAATCGATGTGTCACTCGCAACTCTGACAGATTAAACGGTTTTTAGCTAAATCCTGGTAAATGCATAAGTTTTAGGATTAGTTGTATCTTTCCAGAAATCATTAAGATATTTTGATTTTGAGAGATTCTTTACATTAAGCAAAAATTTCGGGATTTTCTGGGAAATGGCTGAACACGTTTTCTTCAAATTTGTTGCACGAAAGAAGAAAGTGCATTTATAAGTACGGTGTGGTTCCTATTTTCTTTTAGGGGTCTGATATTTTAAATATTGAAAAACCTTTGTATTTAAAACTAAGAGTTTTCATTTAGACAGAAATTTGAGCGTTTTACTCAAAGAAATTTCGTGATTTTTACTTTAATTGAAAGGTAGTGGGTCACAAACGTTTTAATAGACTGAAGGCTTATCACCCGTCGTTTGTTCTCAGCATCGTTTGTCATTGTCGTTGCTGGGATGTGTAATGTACTATAGATACACTAAAAACATTCAATGTTTTGTGGTTTAGAACATGCAAGATTATAATAATATGAAACGCATTACATTTGTAAATCAAGGAGTATAGCAGAATTGTCTCTTCTGTGGTTTCATACAACATCCATATCCATATCTTGGTAAATATAAAACATTTCAATTTGATTTTTAGAAACGTGTTTAACTCTGCGTTGATATGTGTAACTCTGAATAGTGAGTGTATTGTTTCAGAATTTGTAAACCTCCCAATGGCCGTTATTATCAAAGAATAAATAGATTAAACAATATTATGAGGGAAGTTTCTATTTTCCAAACAGTGTATATGTTATATATTGTATTGTAACTTTTCTATAGTTCTTCCTTTTGTGTGGTTTAATCACAAGCAGTCAGAAAGTTCAAATCCATATTTCGAATTCGCTTTCCAGCTTCAATATTAAAGCCAGAGATTAGTTTCTCGATTGAATAACGTTGAATAACGAACGGTACACAGAACTCTAGTAAATCACAAAAATATAAAAAAATAAAGAAATGCCGTTCTCTACACAGCTGAGTACCATTCTCTAATTATCACAATTTATCCGAGCGTTTTTGTGTTGTAGTGATCTTTGGAAGCAAAAAAGCTAAAACACATATTAAGGCACGATTTTTACGCTCATAAATGAAAGAAAATGAATAATAGATATTGATTTAATTATAAACGTTAATGAGAATTGGGTGCACATATGCATGCTACATTCATCTCATTTTCGGTTTGCATCGTTCCTGCACGAAATTTTAAAATATGTCGTAACATTTCTAGCCATTGTTCAACCATATGTATTTTCAAATTTTCGATGTTTTCTCCATAACTTCATTTAATTGTAGATCTGTAGATTTAAATACGTCTTGCACTATTTTAAAGCAAGCCGGTGTGCAGGCAAATTAGCAATAGAGAATAAGAAGAGTGCGCGTCTCATCATGCACAGAGCCAATCACTTTCCATATGCACTTGTGGCGATGCTTACAGTGGCAAGACCTATTCTTGCTCATTCTTTCAAGAACTAAAAGACAGACTGCTGACAGCATTATTGAATTATTGGACCAGGCGTGGTCTGGTAGAAAACAAGCAGGCAACCGACGCCGGGCACTAATTGCCAATTGCGAATAGAAACACGTTACATGTAATCATGCACAGGGTCATTCACTTCCCATGTATATAGTGGTGATACTTACAATGACGAGCCTTCCTTAGTCTGGCAGGAACTAAAAGGCTGACTGCTACCGACGTCATTGAAATCTCTTGGACCAGACCTGGGCTGACAGGAGACGAAAAGATAATCGACACCGCACGCTAATTACTACCAAGGAATAGACCGCCAAGCATAGGGTCACGCAAAGACTGTCATGCGTCTGTTCTTGCATAGGACCATTCAATTTACTTACAAACAGGTGGCGATGCTTGCAGTGGCATGCTTTATTCTTGTTCAGTCTTTCAGGAACTAAATGGTAGACTGCAGCCAACGTTATTGAGATCGTGTTTAGACCATATGTGAACTGAGGGAGACGAGAAGAAGCGTCTGATGGAAGAGACCTCACCGTCGTTTGTACTCCGCTAGTCATGGTTTTCTAACGTAAATTTTGTACATTTTTGATTCCTGTGCAAGTTTCGTACAATTGCGACGAGTTCTCATCGTGCACGGAATTTTACTCAAAGCCACATCAAGCGACATCAGCGCCTCTGTTCATGCAACTAGTAGTTCCAAAGGGAATTTCGTAGACTTTGGCACTGACTTTTAATTGATTGATAAATTAATAATTCTGGAGGCGTTATCTGCTAAGATAACGCCTCCAGATAAGATAAGACGCTAAGATAAGATAGTCCCGTAAGTGTAGTGCATGTGTTTTCCTCGTGAGGTGGCTTTCCCCGCTTAGTTGTGAAATCCAGCACCGATCTACATTCAGCTAACGGGGATTTCCCCCACCAGCTGCAACGCTCCAGCCGGGACAAGCTCTATGCTCCCGACCAGTCTCCTTGCATGTGTGGTAGTGTAGTGCATGTAAGTGTGCGATAGTAAAGGGTGAGGTTAGGACAAGCAATGGGGCGGAAGATAGCGCGCAGTCCGATGCCGCGCAGAGTACTGTTAGTTAGTTAGTTAGTTAATGCCTTATTTTACGTGGCGAGACTCGGGCCATGAGGCCCGGTCTTCCGTCTAACCACGCAAATTTCGTTACGCTCCTTTCACCACCTAGCGGAGAAAGGAGGTATTATCTTGGGCGAGGAAACAGGCGGATCTCAATTTAGCTCAGAGGCATCATTTAGGCTTGAGGATCTTTTACATGCAGTAAATCTACTAACATGGGACTGCCGGCTTTACTTCCCCTCCGAAGGAAGGCGTACGAAGGATTTTTTCACCCTTAAAAAACCCACGGCTTCGATCGGGTTTGAACCCGCAAACTCGGATACAACAGTCCGGTACGCTAACCGTTATACCACCGAATCCGCGCAACTGCTCCGCGTACTGCTCCGGCATTCGCCTGGAATTGATACGAGAAACCACGGAAAACTAACGATCAGAGCATCCTGTCGCTAAAAATTTTCCTCTAGACAGCGTCAGAACTCAATTCAATTGTCATCATCAGGACTCCAACCCTAAGACCTCACAGTCAGCGGCACAGCAGTGACATCAGTTGATGCCCCGAGCCACCTCTTCCAGTTTCACTTTTGTGATCCGTCGGACGCTCAATGAAATTCTCGAACGAAGTCAGGAAACGCCACAGGCTAAACTGTTCCAAAATTGCACAGTAGACGGGTCTGCACGTAGTCACACATCACGTAGAACATCAGTGAACATAAATATCCTGACATCAACGTAAGCTAGAACTCAACAATGAAAGCATGAAATATTCCCCTATTGCCTGTGTAATTTGATTGGCGAGCTTCCAGTTTCAATGAAACTCATAAAACGAACTGTTGCGTTGTATTACAGCGTCTGATGTCAATATTATGTTTTATTATGCATTGGCATGAAGAGTTAACACGTGAATCAACCGAAGAATTATCCTGTATGTGACGAATAGTATAATTACTCTTACTACAGTGCGGAAGTTGTAACATTGGTATTGATACTTTGGCGGTGTCTCTACGAAACTAGGGCGACGGCGGGTGCTGGGCCATTATCATAGCCACGCAAATCGGTGAGGCTGTGATAACTCATGTGCGCGATCGACGTCATGATTGGGTTTCGGCGTGGACAAGAGCATGGGTCACCTTGCCCAGTGTCTCGGACTCTAATTACTGATTCCAGGCGCTTCAACTGCTAAGGTTGTTAGTCCCGTAAGTGTTTGTCTCGGGAGGTGGCGGAGATCTTCCCCAGCTGGATGGTGAGATCCGGGGCCAAACTATCTGCAGGTTAGCGGAGCTTTTCCCAACCAGGTATATCCCACCAGCGGCGCACCGCCCCAGCCGGGAAAAGCTCTAAGACCCCGATCGGTCTCCCGGCATGTGTGGTAACGTAGTGTTTGTAAGTGTCCGCAAGGTGTAAGAATAGAAAAAGTAAGAGGAAGGAAAGATCACGTACGGTCCATGGCCCGTTTGTTAGGGTACTGATTCAGCATTCGCCTGGGGTTGATAGGATAAACCACGGAAAACTACGATCAGAGCAGCCGGGCGCTAGAATTCTCTTCCAGACAGTGACTTAATTCAACCCAGCTATCAAACTAGTGTCGAAAATCCAGGCACCATTGGTACTCGAACCTAGAACCTCTCGGCCAAAGGACATCAAGCCCTGAGCCTCTTCTACCGGACTCTTGACTCTATTGAAACAAAAGGACGCGATGGACTCTGAAGATGATATCCCACGAAGGTATTTTATGGGACGACAAACTCTTCTAGCATTTCGAAAGATTGTGCGGTTGGCAATAGTGAACAACGTACTCGCTAGTGTTAGTATGAAACAAATGTTTACAGCAGTATAGCGCCGTATGATACGGGCGTTCGCAGATGCCCGATACTCCTGAGTCATACGCGTTGCGTAGACGCGTGTTCAGTAACGCGCGTTGTAGATTAACACTATATCTTATGAGGAATGGCCAAAGTGCTCGTGTGTCGTTTCGCATAAGATATAGTGTTATTTTACGACGCGCGTTATTTGCCGCACGACAACGCAACGCTCGTGGGAAGGGCCCCTTATCCCCTTAGCTAGCGTGTTGCATGCTGAGTAGGAGGGAACAACGGCTGCATTTCTTTACGTCTGGCTATTCCAAGGTCGATGAACGAAACGCTATTCGATTTTTCGCTTTATTGTACATGAACTAACACAAGCTGGAACGAACCTTGTAAAGAAAAAATGAAATCTCACATCTAAACTAAATATTGTTTGTAATACCAGGCACTTGGTGAATTAACCATTGTCCCGCCCTCGACACGAGATGAAATAGCTGGAAAGTTTCTATTACTATCCTTTAGTCTCTCAGAGTTTCAAGCACGACACACATATTTACCTCCAGAAATTTAATTTTCTCAGGCACTTAGCCTGGTTTCTTTTACCTGCCATCACATGCCCACTATTAATTTTCCTCACTTTAAAAATCCATGCACCTGTTCTGGAGTCGAACCTGTGCTCTGAGGCTTGAGAGGACAGTAATCTAACCAATCACCAAGATATATCACCAATCTAATAATCATCACCAAGATACACGTTCTTAATTGAATATTATATCACTGATTTGAATTGTTGTCCGTTAAACCTGAAGGATTCTTTCTGAGCCCTAGTATATAGCCACCACTCCCCAAAATGTGTGTTCCCAGTTTCGGGACCTTTAATGGGCGAGCCCGTTCTCGCAGTGCTTACATTTCACGAAGCGTCCGCAAGGAGCGATAGCGCTCTGACGGAACCGCGCCCGCCGCTGCGGTTGGCCTGTTGTCGCCCGCTCGCCCGCGCGCGGGCGGGCAGGCAGGCAGGCAGGCAGGTGAGTTGGAAGAGCTTGCGTAGGCGGTGAAAGCGGTGGGGTAATGCAGAGCTGAAGCGACGCGATGCCCGCGCGGGCGAGAAGCTGGTGGCGTTGGCGGTGGCGGGGTGGGGCGGGGAGGGGGCGGGGAGGGGCGGGGAGGGGGCGGGGAAGCGCGCGACGGGGAGGGCGGGGCGGGGCGCGGCGCGGGGAGGGGGCGGGGAAGCGCGAGACGGGGAGGGGCGGGGCGGGGAGGGAGGCGCGGGGGCGGAGGCGAGGGTGGGGGCGGGGGCGGGGGCGGGGGCGGGGGCGATGTGCTCTGTTCGCCCTTCGTGCACGCGGGACCCGCAAATGCGAACTCGCCCACGCAGAGCGGAGAGCGGCTGGGCGAGGGCGCGGCTTACGCTGGCATTTTCTGCCCCGCGGGCATTATATCATTGTCCCACCTAGTGGCGGGGTCGTCCTCGGGTCTGACAACCAGGAGGTGCCTACGGGATTGCCAACATCCCTCGAATGGATTTTGTTTATCTTAAATATTACACACCGCACATTATATATACATATATACTATGTCTATTACATTACAATACATTACATTACATTACTATACATTATATTATATTATATTATAATTATATTATATTATATATTATACATGATATATTATGTATTATGTTATATTTAAAACAGGAAGGTTTTGTTAGAAAGAAATTTGACCTTCCAACTCATCAAATGTCGTGGCTTTTTTTGAAAAGAAAAGATGATGGGGCCTACACGTATTTCTAACTTGCTTTATAGTAAAAATACTAAATTTGGAAAGTAAAAGATTTGATGTACATGTGCTGTATTTTGTTTAGTGAGACCAACTACAATACCCTCACATTGCTATTTCCAACCGAACGAAGACCAGGTTTCGTCATTTGTACGAGCATGTGAATAAGAGGTTATATGTAATTCAAGGATATATACTTCCATCATATTGTTATGGTTGCTGACGCCAAGGAGCGAGTTTTTTAACCCTTAAGTGGACGTGTGGCGTACAGAATACGCCACGCTACATTTCTGGGTATTTCTTTCCTAAAATTCCGGTAAGCCGGAAGGGTGAAAAATAGAATATACAGATGAACACACATGCAAATCCTTTGCATGTTTGACAATTGCATCCTTTTTAGAAACAAAATGCAACGAGAAATAAAACAGCACAACTGAAGCATGGAAGAAATTTTGGATTCTCTCTTTTATTCTACTTAACAAAAAGATAAAACTATCATTAAAAACCAAAAACATGGACATTTGTGTACTCCTCACTCTAATATATGGATCACAAACATTGTCGCAAACTGAAGCCAAAACAATGTCACTAAGGAGATGCCAACGGAAAATGGAACGCATGATTCTAAATATCATACTCTTAGAGACAAAGTAAAAAGCTGTACCATAAGGGGCATAACAAAAATAAAAGATGTCCTATAAGCAGAACTCCAAAAATGGCGTTGGAGAGGACACGTAGCCCGACTTAGCCAAGAACCATGGGCATAAGCCGCAACAATATGGTATCCAAGAATGGGATGGAGGAATCCAGGCAGACAAAGACTGAGATGGGCAGACAAATTCAAGAAAGAAGTAGGATACACCTGGACACGTGCAGCTCGCCAAAGACCCACTTCGAAGTACCTGGAATCGCGGAGAGCCCAGGTCTACCAGAACTGTAATTGAATCGTTTATTTCAGAAACCCGTCAAACGCCAAAATTTAAAATGCGCTTTAGCGGTGGAATACTGTTCCATGAGGATAGACACATCGCTTGTTCCATATTTACCTTAAAATATTCATTTATTAACTGCTTTAATATTAAACAATATTTTGAAATCGGAAAAACTGGGACACTTTTTTTCAATTTTCTCGACATGCCAAATTTGGCGTTAGACGGTTTTTTTTAAATAAACGATTCATTTGTAAGAATTAGCAATAAGCCAACTACCCACTCTGGGCCTTTGCCCTTAATGGGATTAAACCAGGCTAATAATAATAATAATAATAATAATAATAATAATAATAATAATAATAATAATAATAATAATCTATTAGGCTCAAAATGGAACGAATTCTATGTGTGTGCAAGTCCTTCTTCCTCTGCGCTGCTCTGACCTCACACACCGCGGGCAAGCCCAGCCCGACCCGGCCAGATACGTATGAACGGTGTAAAACTAATATTCAAAATAATACATTACATATCTTTTATGTTTATTTATAATAAAATATGATAATTGTATGGCAATGTAGATTAAAGCAATGTAGATTTTGTGTTTAAAGTAACTGGAAAATAATGTGATTACTTCTTGTCACCACATCTCCCTAATGCTGAAATGGATTTTACGGGTAATAAATACAATTTTTTAAATTGACTGAGTTGAATTTCAAAGTAAAAATGTTTACTGAAGTTTAACAATCTTTTACATACGTTAATTTCAAAATATATTTGGTTCCCTAAATTAAAGTTGAAAATTTGGAGAATATCCAAAATTCCAAATTTTTGGACGGTGTCATTTTTTAAGTGTTAGGCTACTTATCGTTGATGTTGTAAAGAAACTGCACGGTTATTTTTAAAATAACGGGGAAAAAATCAGGCAGAGATTATTCCACTTTTGAAAAATTTCTTTCGAAAAATCAAAATTTGTTCATTCAAAATCGATAGATTTGGTTGCAAATATTACTCAAATAAAACAATATTAAATAGATAAGTAAAACTGATTGTGGGTCAGAGTTTACTGAATCCAACTTATTTTACGTTAAAATGCTACAAAAACCGAGCTGTGAGTAATTCACAAAACAGTAGAATTTACATAAGGTCTTCGAATGCGAAACATGACGCGCGGTTTAAAACAAAAAGGACCACCATGAACCACGAACAGTTAATTTTTTTAGAAGCGGCTTTGAATGGAAAAAGCACAAGGGAATTTATATAGGAAGTATGATTTTATCTGAGATGGTGAGGCGAACAATTTAAATTCTGAACTACGTAAAATGGAATGACACTTTGACTAGCTCCAAACAGAAGCAAACTTCCAGTAATTTTGACATTTAATTACTCAAAACGTAATTGTGTTTTCAGAATAAATAAAAAAAGCTGTATACTTTTTTCTATTTTACATTGGTGATGTTCCTCAAAACGTAAGGTATATTCGCTAAAAAAAACGAAAGAAGGCACACTTTAACTTACGGGGATAGGAAAGAGAGAAAGGTAATTTTACGAAATTTAATGCAGTCTATAGTCCCTCTCGTTGTGAATGTCACATAAACAAAAGGTCATTAATATCGGAATAAAAATTGGTTTGAATGAAAAATAAACAAACAAACGTTCCTATTTACGTGAGATAAAATAATTCGAAGAATTAACGTTAGTTATGGCTGACAGAACTCTGCATTTCAATGAAAACCGCATCAAAATCAGTTTAACCCCTCCCGAAATTACCCCGGACAAAGAGGCCGATGGACAGGCAGACAAAAATCGTACAACAAACGAATTGACTTTTGTATCACATAAATAAGCTCTTAAGGTTTCAAAAATGCAATTATTTTAAAATCACAAACACTTGAATACTGTATAGAAGAAGATTATATTCGTAGTAGTATCAATAATTTTCACGACTTGAATTATTTAAGAACAAATAGGTTTCCCTTTTTCTTAGCGTAATACTAGTCTGTGTTCAGACAGGCATTCTCAAATTTAATTCGCCACTATTTGTGGTAGAAAATTCGACGCTTAATGCCAGTTTTAAATGTTTACTGTTTAACAAGTGAACACAATTAAAATAATTCCCCTGATCCTTTCCATGCTTAATCTCACTCCAACATGATGTTATTCATTCTATCTCGTTTCACCACAACTTTCATTTCGAATTCCAGATTCACCCTTACATCTTACCATTATCTCCGTACCTTTTAACCTCCTTACCCTCTCATTCTCTACTTCTTCCTCTCCTGTTATCGCCGACAACTGTTACCCATTCGCCTACCTTATCACATTATTCTTGTTAACCCCCGGCCCTAATCACCGCTACTCTCGCCCCGAATCTCGCCAAGTACTTTCCCTCGCTCACCCCTCTTTGACCCCAATTTGCGTAGCAACCTCCACGCAGCGAGCCCGCGCTCCGCCCTTTCACCAGACCTCCGGCGACACGTTGCGCTGAGGCGCTGTCCCTTTGCCGTCGGATCTTCAATGGCAGCCTCCAGCCCGAGGCGATCTCCCCCGATGCTCTCTCGCTCTCTTTCTCCCTGACCCCCTTCTTCTTTTCTCTCCCTCTCTCCCTCTCACCCTCTCATCCTCAAACATAGTCCCTCCCTCTCCCTTTCCCTGACACTGCTGGGTCGTTCTTCCCTTTCAACCTCAGGTTCGTTCCTTCTCTCCATTTCACTCCTACGTTTGCTATCTCTCGCTCCGTTCCTTTCCTCCTCCCTCCCTCTCCTTTCCGTTCCTTTCCTCCTCCCTCCCTCTCCTTTCCTTTCATTTCCTCCTCCCTCCCTCCCTCTCCTTTCCTTTCCTTTCCTTTCCTTTCCTTTCCTTTCCTTTCCTTTCCTTTCCTTTCCTTTCCTCCTCCCTCCCTCTCCTTTCCTTTCCTCTCCTCCTCCCTCCCTCTCCTTTCCTTTCCTTCTCTCTTCTTTCCTTCGTTTTCCTCCTCTTTCCCCTCTATCCCTCTCCTTTCCTCCTCTATCCCTCTCCTTTCCTCCTCTATCCCTCTCCTTTCCTCCTCTATCCCTCTCCTTTTCTCCTCTATCCCTCTCCTTTCCTCCTCTATCCCTCTCCTTTTCTCCTCTATCCCTCTCCTTTTCTCCTCTATCCCTCTCCTTTCCTCCTCTATCCCTCTCCTTTCCTCCTCTATCCCTTTCCTTTCCTCCTCTATCCCTCTCCTTTCCTCCTCTATCCCTCTCCTTTCCTCCTCTATCCCGCTCGTTTCCTCCTCTATCTCCCTGTATCTCTTTCTCAGTCTCCCTCTTTACTCCTTTCACCCTTTCACTTCTCTCCCCGTTTTCTTCTCTATTTCCACCCTCCTCTCCGATTCTATTTTATCTCCCCCTATTCCTCTCTTGGTTCGTCTTCCCTCCCAAGCCGTTTTAATCATGCTCTTTACGCCAGGGGACTATTATTCCGTTTCTGTAAGCTTACAGTCCTCCTCCCTTTTGCTCTCTCGCTCCCTCGCTCACCGAATCAGGGTCGTGTCCTGTGTGTCCTGGCGCGCTTCTCTCGTGCCGCGCGCTGCCTTTCGCGATAGCTTTCCGCTGCTTCCGCTTTCACCGCGGCCAGATCCACCCCCGCGCTGCACCAGCCATCTGAATGCCGCGCGGCGCGCTGTCATGCCGTCAGGTGCGCCCGGGAAGGGCCTTACGTCGCAGAAAAAAAAAACAACTCGCGTGACAGATGCCATTTCGCAGAAGGCGTATATTGTTTGTTTACCAACGTTCTTTTCAAACAAAAGCACGCTTCAAAGGCATTACCGAAGTGACATTTAAAAAAATGTAACAAAGGAATTTATAGTGCTTTCCTGGGGTGACAATCTAAAAGATCCAACATCGTGATAATTTGTTATTTTCAGTTCATTATCATATAGTTATAAAGAGTAGTAATTTTACAAAATAAATCAGGTTCTTTGTTTTTCAATGTGATGCAATCCTGAAGTCCCATCTCCAGCGGTACATCTTCCAAGGTCTTAAAACAAGCGTCCCAAAGCGAGTTCTGCAGGAAAATGGAGATACTTGAGCTAAACTCCAAAGCAGGATGCCTGCCGAACAGGGACATGTGTCAAGAGTATCTTACACATATGAGATTTCTCAGAACATATTAGAAAAAATATTGTTATTGAACATGCTTAAGAAGCTTGTTGCATTTATTTTTAACCAGCCCGTATAAGTAGCTTCAGTGATTTAACAGAACTTCAATTGATTGATGTCATCACTTATATCATATTTTATGTTATGATTAATGCCAATTTCAGTTATCGCTGACGATCTTCATCGAACAAATACGAAATTCCTAAAATCAACTTTAAAGCAAAATTTAAAATATAATTTTACAATTTATTTTTAGACTGTTATTGTGTAAGCAACAAATATAAGTGCATCACGACATTTGATAATAGACATTTTAACGCCAAGTGGCATCAAAAGTATAGTTTTTCACCATTCATACTGTCCGCTAGTGGGCATGTTACGGATATCAAAACTATTCTAGTACACCATGATCATATTTATTGAATTTTGATTTACAAAATAGTTATAAATAATCAAGTTGAGGGGCAGATATCGCACATACACTTCTAGAAGGGTGTTTCATGATGAAAAATGGTTGGTAACCGATTCCATTTATTACATTGGGTTTGAGTTCATTTCATTTACCTCAAAGTTCATTATCCACATTGATTGTCATTTAAAGAAATGAGTGGCGCTTGTGTTAATAAATATAATTGAACTCAGTAATTGAATGCAAACATTTCCTCTGTTCTTACTATTCTTTCTCCCCCTCTTCTAATAATTTTCAGAGAGTATCTTCGTATTACTTTCCCTCATAGTTCTATTTTCGTTTTTAATTCATTAGCACATTCTTCTAAAATATTTCGCATTTATGATTAATTTGAGACGTACTTCATAGTAATATTTCTAGATTCTGACAGGTGGCATTTCTTGATGTATAAGTCAATAGAATAAAATAGATAAGGAGGAGTAAGTGATATGAATATCCATTTACGACTACATAGCATTTCAGAATTTATTATTAACAATAATTTTCGAAAATGCTGGTTATTTTGCTATTAAATGTAGATTACAATTATTTATTTTGCGGTTTACATTTCTATTTATTCTAAAATGTGCATTTATGAAATGGAAATTTCAATAAAGCGTGTTTATTAAAAATTAACTTATAATTACGTACACGTATTCATAATAATTTCATATGACAGAATTAAAATGTGTGAATAAATTGTTCGTTGAAACTAAATAACATAACAGAATTAAAAAAACAAGCCGCAGGTCATATCAGAAACAAATTCCCTTGCGAAGTACTTTCAAAGTGTTTCCACAAGCCAAACCAATTTCTCTTCTTTAAACTTGGCGTCGGGGCCGGCGGCCTGTCGGAATGGGGCGTGCAGTGGCATCGCGTGCATGTGCAACCACCTGCCGTCGCAATTCGGAGCGCCGCCGCCTGCGTTGGCGGGAGGAGAGAGGGAGGGGAGACGAGGAGGGGGAGGGGAGGGGGGAGTATGGAGCGGAGCGCTCGGTCCGATGGAGCCGAGCGCTGTCTCTGCGCGGGATTCGATTTTGATCGATCGCCGCGCGGCGGGCGGCGCCACGGGTCGGCGCTTTATGGCCTCCGCCCCCAACCCTACGCACGCCCGGTTCCTCCCACAGCTCCACGGACGACGCTCCGACCCATCTGCCTCTCGTGGCCCACACGCCCGCCCTCGCGGCCTGTCTCATCTCGCCGCTTCTTCGCACTTGCGTGCCTTCGTATTTTCCCGCCGCGCCGTCCTGTCACCCCGACCGCTTGTCACCGATTTTGCTGGATCGACCCTGCGCCTCCGACCCCACGCCTCCGACCCTACGCCTCCGACCCTACGCCTCCGACCCTACGCCTCCGACCCTACGCCTCCGACCCTACGCCTCCGACCCTACGCCTCCGACCCTACGCCTCCGACCCCACGCCTCCGACCCCACGCCTCCGACCCCACGCCTCCGACCCTACGCCTCCGACCCTACGCCTCCGACCCTACGCCTCCGACCCTACGCCTCCGACCCTACGCCTCCGACCCTACGCCTCCGACCCTACGCCTCCGACCTTTCCGTTGACTCTGCTGAGACTAACAAAGAGGTCCCAGGACTCGAGTTTCCTCGGTGACCGGCTAAATAGCTAGGTTAAATTCAGTCGCTGTCGGAAGGAGAATTCTAGCGACTGGTTGCTATGAAGTTTTTCAAAGCCACGTCTCGCGCGCAATCTATTCTTCCTCTTCCTTCCGCTATCTTGCCTCGTTACAAACACACTTAAATGCACTTCGAATCATGACGGGAGATCTATCTGCAGTTTAGACGTTCACTCGGCTGGGGCAGAGCCCCGCTGATGGAAGATAGCTGGTTGGAAAAACTCCGCAAGCGGACATGCAGATCGGCGCCAAAACTCGCCATCCTGCAGGGGAAGATCACCGTGACCTTCCGCGATAAAACATGCAGATCACTAATGGGTCACATGACTCCGGTATCAGGTGCCTTGTCAGGAATTGCACCACACTCTTGGCTGAATTAATGAATTTACTCAACTTAGTATTTGGCCCTTCGATATAACTCTGGGAACATACGGTCTTTTGATTGGACAACCAGCCTAGTGACGCTGTCTAGCGCTGCGCGGCGACGGAGGTAATCTCAGGGGAATACCCAAATTATGTCTTCGTCTAGCTCACTGCAACGTAGTTTTATGGTTTTTGCTTTTTATTGAAAGTACACAAGTTCATTCGATTTTTGGCGATATGCAATGCATTGTTTATGATATTTGGAGAATTTGTTTCCATTTGATATTAGGTTTGTTGATTCAAAACTTACATTTGATGAGTTCCTTGTGTAAAGGTGGCCGTTTTGGATGGATATCCCTTACTGCCTCGCGGAAGCCAATATGGTTAGGGCTGCAGCTGGTCAGCAGTTTGCGAACGTTCTTGTGAATACGAAAGTGTGTCAAAGATCTCTCATTATTGCCAAATATACCGGTGTTGTGAAGTTTACGAAATAAAATAATTTTATTTTTTTGAAAGGTGTCGAAACAATAGTGCTTGTTGCGATGTGCTGGAGTCGAATTCAAGTGCTCAGTGGAAATCAAAGCCAGAACCACGTGCGCGGGATGAGCATATGCCTTACGCTGATCCAACGTATAAAATTAGTGTTTCAATATAGACTTTTATTTCACTTAGTTTTAATATATATTATAAATATAAATGTTTCTTTAAACATAAATATAAATGTAAATATAAACAATTGATTATAAAATAATTAAATAATTTAAATAAATCAATAATTTATTATAAAATAATTATAAATAATTTATTTAATAAAAGTAGTGTTTCAATATAGACTTTTATTTCACTTAGTTTTAATTTATTTGAATTTGAATTGTATTTTGAATTTTGGAAATAACGATTCCGTCATTCGATGGAGGCGCCCTCCTGTCTGTTTGGGCACCAGCCGCCACTGCATTGAAGCGAGTCTAATTCCTACCGGGCAACGCTCCGACCGGCGCACACCATCACTGCTGATTCCCTTGGCTGCCCTGCCCTCTCACCGTCCCTGTCGTTGTCCATGCTGTGAGCCACTAAATCCAACGGAGCCTCTGGCGGTACACGTGGCGCCCAGCGTTACGGTTGATTCATTGAATTTGATTTCGTACGCGCGAACTGAAGTCATTAGTCTCGTAAGTATAGTGAATGTTTTGAGATGGTGGCGGTGATGATGGAGGAGATGGTGGTCATGGTGACGATCTTTCCCAGCTGGATTACGAGATTCAGGACCGCTCTACGTCCACGCGATTTTCTCCTACCAGACATCTCCCACCAGCGTGGCACCGTCCCACCTGGGACAAGCTCCAAGCTCCCGACTGGTGTACCGACATGTGTGGAAGTGTAGTGCATGTGAGTGTGTGTAAGTAAGGAGGAAGAGTGGACAAGGAAGAGGAAGGAAATATCGCGCGTGGCCCGTTTGTGAGGGTACTACTGCGACAGTCACAGGTGATGTTCCGAGAAACAACAGAAAGCTACCGATGTGAGCAGTCGGCCGCTAGAATTCTCCTCCAGTCAGCAGCTGAATTCCACCAAGCAAACTAGTTAGTGACGAAAACCTGCCACTGTCGGGTCTCGAACCCAAGGACCTTTCTAAAAGAGGCACTGCAGTGACATCGGTCGGTGCCCTGAGCCACCTTTCCCGGTCAGCGTTACGAGCGCACGGCTCGCCCCGCACGGCTCGCCCCGCACGGCTCGCCCCGCACGGCTCGCCCCGCACGGCTCGCCCCGCACGGCTCGCCCCGCACGGCTCGCCCCGCACGGCTCGCCCCGCACGGCTCGCCCCGCACGGCTCGCCCCGCACGGCTCGCCCCGCACGGCCCGCCCCGCACGGCTCGCCCCGCACGGCTCGCTCCGCACGGCTCGCCGCGCACGGCTCGCCCCGCACGGCTCGCCCCGCACGGCTCGCCCCGCACGGCTCGCCCCGCACGGCTCGCCCCGCACGACTCGCCCCGCACGACTCGCCCCGCACGACTCGCCCCGCACGACTCGTCCCGCACGGCTCGCCCCGCACGGCTCGCCCCGCACGGCTCGCCCCGCACGACTCGCCCGCCACCTGTCAAATGCGATAGCGACGCCGGTCCCGTGAGAAGACTCGTATGGAAACAAGCTAAACAGTAATTTATTCAGGTGCTACCCCCTCCCTCGCTTCCTTTCCCTCTCTCTCCCCCTCCAAAAACTGATCCCCTCAAGGGCAAACGCCACCGGCGGGGCTGGACGTTGGCACTTGTCCCAATTCGACTGTCAATATTTGCTAAACAATGTCGATGTACAATGTCGATCCAATATCCTATTTGAAGTTGTCTCTTTTGAATATCTGTCGTTACTGCTCAACTTATCACTCCAAATACCATTTAAGTGTTGTAATAAGAGAATTTTCTTTTATATAAAAATGAAATACTTGTAAAATAATTTTAACTAAAGGTGGTTTAAAAAAATATAATAATTTAACGCGGTATGATATTACACGAGTATACACTTTTTATGTTAATCGTTGTTTAAAGCATGTGAGAATGACAATTTCATTGATTTTGTGAACCAATTTCCACTTCTAAGAGACTTTACATACGTGAAATATCTTTTACTCGTACATCGAAAGCGCAATCAAGCAACTATTGTGTGACATTCCCAAAGGCTCATCTGCTTTTAGACATGCAGGGGCCTCGGATCGCGTGTGCTGTAGGGATTGATGATTGGTCGGGTAGTTCAAAGCCCTTTTCAAGTAGTCAGGGCTATATTCCAAAGCAGAATATTGATTCCTGTCAGTGCAATCGCGCGTCCTACTTGGCAATCAACGCGTTGCGCGTTGCCATTGATTTTTCGTTTATTTCATTTAAAAACAGAAAAGGCAAAACTCTAAAAGGAAATGTCAACCTCGTTGTCCCGACATAAAACGTATATCAAGCATTAATCATAAAATGAGTTTGAAAATCTGCAATAGTCTTGAAAATTGTAAAATTCAAAGCACTCATTAATAATAATTTTAATACTAGCGCCATATGACGACCGGTAACTGTTGATGTCCTCTTTAAAATATTTACGTTTTAATCAGAATGTTCATTTAATATGAGTATCGGTTCTTGAATAAAACGTTTTTCGCTATTTCAGGAATACGAAAGTAACTAATTTTCCGATTCTCTAATAAAGCTACATTTTCTTTCTAGCACTACAACTGCTGTCGGAGACTTTTCTTTTTCATAATTTAATAATATATTTAATTTGAGAAAAAATACTAAGTAATGAAAAACACGGGAGGTATATTAACAGGTGAAAAATAACTAAATTTGGAGCATCGGAAGGCTCCCCAAAAGAACAGAATAAAGCACAGGAATTTATTCTAGGTGAAATTATTGCACCTTACAATGTATGGACTATAATATTAGATAATCTTTGCTATTCGCAAAATGATAATCATCTTCTGACATTTTTAGAAAAGAGGATCAGCTTTTACAAATGTGTTGACTTCCAATTTTCCAATATTTTGTTCGGAAATGTAATATTCGGTCAAAACTAATTGAAACAGTTCGCAGTTATTAAGCCTTGAACACAATTTGTTAATATTTCATAAATCATATTATACTCCGATTAAATGCCCTGGAAGGAGGTGGCTAAGAGCATATACCGACTCAGCGCTTCCATCCGAATGGTCGCGGGTTCGACTCTCGCATTGAGCATGGTTGTTCCTTGTCTCTCCTGTGTGTGTTGAAGCGGCGGGCATCTCTTTCTGTCGACCCACGAGCAGAGAAGCTCGCAAACATGTTGGTGTTTAGCGTGTGGTTGAAAATTCGTCCCATCGGGCAACTGGCTGTTACCTGGATAAAAGCCCTCGGAAAAAAACAACAGGAAGTCCTTTCAAGGTCCTGTGCTAGCAAGAGAGGGGGACCCTGTCATTGAATCGAGAGTGTCGTTAAGACTTACATTTTTGGAATTGAAGCTCTCTTCAGTTCACGACCTTGTGTTTTAATCAAAGTATTGGTACGAGTTCGTTAAAGTCCATTCTCTTTTGATTCAGAAAAGTCAGGAGGAGCATAATTTCACAGTTGCATGCCGATGGGGGAGTAAAGATGAACCCCAATGTGTTTTTCTTTCTTTTTCTTCATTTAGGTAGAGAATCGTTTCGGATTTTTATTATTATAATCCTAGGTGATAGTTTCACCTGGATACGTATATCAAATGTATATAAAACAATTAGAAACCGTCACCGTGTGTAAGCGCTTTGTGAAAAATCTGGCGATTCCTTACAACCAGTCCGGACCATAAATACATTGCAATTTCATTTTAGTACCTGTAGGGACAGTTATGCAACCGGATCAAAATAGTTAATGTTGAACTAGTTCTTCAATACAATGCCATGACTATTTCTGTCCCCGTGGAAAGAACTGCAAGTATGCCATATACTGTTAACTAGTGGTACTAAACCGCTCTTACTTTCTAGCCCGTACTTTTAAACAAAATTATGCAAAAAGTACACCAATTTTCGAAACATTGTACATGATATAATATCAAAATAAATATTTAATAAACTCATTTAATTAAAGAAAAAATCTCTATCTTTAATACTTTAGTTGTAAAATGCGTCGAAAAAAATCGAACTTTTGCAATTTTTGAAAAATTATGGTTTCCAACGTACATGAGTCCTCCACCATTCCCTTAAAAGTCCTTCCAGTTATCCAGCAACAAAATTTAATCAAAAACGATTAAGCCATATTTTGAAAATTTTGAAAATGTCCCAGGGACTCCATGTAAAGTAGCTCCCAAAATTAACAAATCGGTTTCGAACTCAAGGGTCCGCGACATCAGCCAGATCGATTGGACAATATAAATTTTGGAGAAAATCGGTTGAACAGTTTAGCCGCTAGTGTTGTTCACGGACAGACGAACAGAAGTTTTGCCATCATTCGATTTTTATGTATCAAGGACCTTCAATACATGGATTCAGACCACGTGAGAGAAGATTTTCTCCCTAAATTTAGCAACTGGATTTACCCACTTTTTCATTCCCAGAGCCCTGTAATAAGAATTTTTCTGCCAAATATTCCCCATTTTTCCGCACAGCATTACGTAACTTCCTCTATAATCCATAGCGAGAAAGCAAAAGTGGACGTAACTTTGTCGTATCTCAAAAACAAAAATAATAACACAAAATTGCATGAAGTAAGAAATAAAGATAAAATGATTAAATGCTTGCATAATTAGTCCCTACATATAAAAGAATTTAAAATTAAGTTGGTAAATAGAACACCAAAAATGATTGTCTTAAATAACAAAAATGACATGTATCCTTATTAGTTGAAGACATTTCAATTTTATTTTTATGGCATTATACGTGGAAAATATCCAAGCTTATTATTCTAATATAACGTAAAAAAATAATTCTTGTTTATTACAAGACATAAATAATTCTTGTTTATGACATCGGTTGTCTCTAATATGGATAATCTAATTTTTAATAAAATATTTTCCTTCTATTATATTGCCATTTATTCTGGAAATCGGCGTAGATCCCCCTAATGTTCACCAGTTACCACAATCTGAATGAAGTTCAACAGAAACTTTAGCCAAAGCTCAAGATTGTTTATCCTTCCAGATCCACCCACATAAATAAAAAGTTTCTATTAACAAACTGCAAATTGTGGAAGATAATTATCAGGTAAATATTTTACTAGACACAAACAAATATGGTGTATTTTTTAGTTGTTTCAATAAAACCTACATTTTTCACGTTTTTTTAAATTATCGTTTTCAAATTAGCAGATTATTATGGAAGAGCACAAACTATTTTCACAATAATTTTTTGATAAACATTTTAAGTTATTTATGAGAAAACGATAGTTGAAAAATACCATAGAAGAGTAAAACCTTCTTATAAGATATAGGTATTTTTAGGGGAAGTAAGTGGAAGTTGTTTTAGAGAAATTTTAATGTGAGCATTTTTAAAAGCGACACATACTACTCGAAACAATTTTTATAATTCAAAAGTCTTAGTACGATATTATTTCAAACGGTTGCGACTACAAATGTATTATATCATTACAAATATATCTGTAATGTAAATATTACCGACGCGTATGATTTTCCAAAAAAATACGTATTTGTATTTTTGAAAATTTTAAGTTTTTTTCTGAAAATAGCTCTTACTTCATACGATTCACTGTATGATTTCTTTTAGTTGTAGCCAACACCCCTGTCTGTTTTCGAGAATATGATGCGATTGACAAGAAAAAAATTGTATCTAAAGTAGTTTTGAAAAAATTTGCCTATATACTTTTAGATCATTGACAATTTTATTCTTTTGAAAAACAATTGTCAATAACGTATTTTAAAGTGCTTGTATAAAAGAATCAATTGCATTAAAAACTAAATTTGTCTTCAATAATCGTGTAAAGTTGTTGGAATGTTAACCTTCTTCATGGTTTAAAAAAACGAGTATTTTATAATGCAATATGATTTCAAAGATTTCTTACGATATCGCGTGGAAAACTTTCACCAAAGTGCTTCTATGACAGAACACTAATACACACACACACACACACATCGTACATTTCCTTAGAAAATCCCCTTTGAAATTCAAAGATTCATTTCAGAGCCGTAGAGCAAGCATCAAGTTGAGACAGATGAATTACTTGTAATTATTTTCGGGAAATATCTATGTGAGTTTCGTGAGCTAGTGTTGTTCACAGACGAACAGACGTTTTTCGAATCAACACTTTTTCGTTATCAGAGTTCCCCAAAACATGTATTGGCAAAATCTTGAAACAGTTTTTTTAGCATTACGCAGCTTTCTGTAAACCAAGTATACAAAAAATATGAAAACAAAGCTACAAATAATATGACCTATAGGTGGAATGTAATAGATTAAGGAACAATAAATTATATACCAAAAGATCGACGAGATAGTGAAAGCTCCAGGTAGAGGTGGAAACAAGATCTAAATTAGAGAGAGCAGTTTACCCGATTCATGAAAAGAGGAGAGAAAAGAGGTTTTAATTAAGAACTCTAATGAAATGAGTAAAGTCGTCAAAAATTGTTACGTTTTGCTTTGATACCACTCACAGTAGTTGCATGAACGCGCCCACAACGTAACGACAGAGCCATATAATATACATCTCCAAGACATCCTCTTAACCCATTTTAACTACAGAAATGAGAAAAGTTTCAACTCTCCGAAAACATTTTCATGAAGTAATTGTTTCCTTTACTCAGCGCGAAGTCCCCGGCGCCGCGGCTCTAAAGTCCACATCCGCCTCGTGACGCAAGACAACAGCCGGCCGTGTGAAAGATTCGCCGCAGAACGTCCGCAGGAGGCGCTGACTTTTAGGGGGCCGTGAGCAAAACGCGCTAGCGTCTGAGCTCAGAGCACACAGCTGCGTGGGCGGCGGCCGTTGAAGGCGCGGTGGGAGGGGGAGGGGGGAGAGAAGGGCCGGTGCGCAAACACTGCCCGCGCGAGTGATTATAAAGCGAACGGCAAATAAGAACGGAGGGTAGTGCGAGCGGAGTGCGAGGCGGGGGCGTGGCAAAGGGGGCCGAGAGGGGGTGGGGTGAACGAAAGGAGAAGTGGGAGGCGCCGAGGATAAAGATACGGGGATGGCGGACCTAACGGACGGAGAACCACGTACGCGTCGACTGAGGCAGGGTGGCGAACTGGCGGCTTGCGTTGGGTATTCGTTGGACCCCTAGGGATACAAGGTATCTGACGAATATATTTTTCCACAGTCGTATTGATTCTGTAAATATTAAAATTGAAATAGGTATAAAAACTTAGTGGAACCTTTCACTTTGAGCACTCTAAACTGATTCCCAGAACTCGTTTATATACATCACTGAACACACCTCAGTAAATAAACCTCTAAATCCAGTGTTTTCCTTATGAACTCGAATGGATTCACAATACTGTCATAAACTTTTTAATCAAAATCAAAACAAGCTCACGTAGAAAACATTTTTTAATGTTTACTCAGAAAAATTAAATCTTAACCCCGATAAATGATGTTATGCATCAACAGGCTATGCAACATTATACAAGTTTTGACATAATCGTGCTCAAAGATTTTTTTACATTTTCAGATCTAAAAACTGTAATTTAATTATTTATGACTTGATAATCACTTACATGACAATATTGTACATGCTGGTACATACAACATGAGTAAAAATCCTCTATATTAATATTAATGGTCCACATTGTCATACTGCACTTAGACAGAACGAGAATGCTGTCTTTAGACTTTTGCAACAATCCGTTAAGCGACGCGAGAGGCGCTTACCTTGTTCACGCGTTGTAGTATGACGTAATGGTTTAGTATTTTGTTATGTATCAAGCAGCTAGGCGCCAAGACAAGGCGTATAGACTGTTGATGCCAAATAATGTATTGTATTTGGCGTTTCTACGCATATTACAGTTATTTCTTTTGTCATATGTATACACAACATTGAAAAATTTACAAGGGAATTAAATTTATTCTTAAAAATACTCACGAAAAAGAGAAAATAATGCGAAAATTAACTGAACCATTGTCAAAATTTTAATGAATCAAAAATAACAGAAAAGTATTGATAATTTTTTAAGAGCTTGTACACTAAATTCTAATGACGGTAAACACACGACACCTGAACCCCAGCCTAGTTGACTGTCGTCTACTTTCTCCCTTATCTCTTACTTACTCCCTTCTTTTTACTTCGCCGACTCTTATTTTATTGGTAATGAGCCAAGCTTTAGCTTCATATGACTAAATTTTAGAATATATTTAATTCATTTTTCCTATCTTAAATTCTGACTTTCTCTTTAGTAATGTGGGCCCGGATAAATATGTCATTGTATATTTTCCTAAGTTAAGTCAGTCAAGTCAAATCAACGATTCATTCATGATTCATTTTGGATAGTGCCTAAAAACGTTGACTTTTTAGCACATATATTTACATATTTCACCCGAAAGTACATGTATTCACAATCTTAACTAATAAGTACATACTTTTTCATATTTATGAATATTTCCATTTTTTGCAATTTTTTAGTATACTCCTAATTCATTTTCTTATGTTCTTGATAAAGAATCGCTGCTACAAACAATTCAGCGTTCTCAAACACATTTTTCCTGCAGCCTCGTCTCTAAAACGGCCAAAACGCTATTGTATCGCGTTAAAATGTATCTGTCGACGAAAACGAACGAAGAACAAAAGGACACAGCGTCAATGCAATCCATAACTTTCTGTGTGCTAGTTTTGAGCGCGAGTATCGCATGGAACAGATGATTGCTTAGGAAGGAAGTTGGTAATGACACGTCGAGCAGGCGATATCGCGCGCCCACGTTGCATATTTCAAAGGTCCCCCATGACCTTGATAACGTTCGCCACGTTATAAACGAAGGTCATCTCCTTTCGTGCTGCGTGGGGTGCAGAGACCTTCCCTGTTCATTGAAGCGCCGAACTACACCAACATCAGAATGGAAATGTCTGGCGCTTACCTGCATAATGGGAAATTAAGAACCGCAGTTACGAAGCTTTAGTTTCATAGCTGGTTGTTGCGAAAGATAAAATCCCTGATGTGACTGATGGCATTTACATTTTTCATTAATTATAAGGCTATTTTTGCAGATTTGGCGACAAAAGTTTGCGTACACTTTAGTGCATGGTCCAATGCAATTCATGGCGTTCGTAAGTAATTTTTTTTTTAATAGCGCTTAGCCGGTTGATTGTAGTTCAGGGAATTGGTGTTCTGACTGGCTGTTTCAGTCATAGCCTCTCACCAATTCCTGGTAGACGACTGAGCAGTGCCTTAAAGGAGGGCTACTCAAATGACCAGGCTATCGTCAATAGCTCGCTCAACTTGCCCACGTGTCATTCGGCTTGCAATAGACTAGAGCCGATTGCGGCCGAGCCCCCTCCCTTCCGTATCAATAAGCAGCGTGCCACACTGGTGACGCACAGATAAGGCCACAGATGCGCCGTGGCATGCCAATAGAGACGACCAATTGTGCAATCCGGCCTTAACCATCCAAGAACCCCAAGCAATCTGCCCTCCCCATTGTCTCCACTTCAATCAGTACGATCGAATGATCCTCTATTTTTATTTGATTCATCCCCCAATAATCTTATAAAATGTACGGCGAGACACGGAGATTAGGAGTGAAAGAACACGTGGTGCGACCTAAGAAACAATATAATACGTATTTTATTGTTGTTTACTCGAAGTAAAGATAAAATGTTGGAACTATTATTTAGACATGTACTTTCTTTTCATCTAATTATAGTTTCTCCAGATGAAATCAATGTTACTAGTCAGTTGTTTCTATGACTTTATAATTAATTAAAAATTGAGATTTTCAGTTTTGAAAATTATGGCGAGAACAAGCCGTATTTTTTATCATAAGCCCCGTATGAGTTTTATTCCATAAAAACTTGATATCCAACTGAAAAAAGCCCTAGAACCCTTCTCAGTTAATGCAAAAATACTATGTATATCCATCCAAACAAAATATTTTTTTAGTTCACGCTTATATATTTTTTTTAGTTCGCTCGGAGGTAGGGAGAGTATGTTTAGTTGCGAATTGAAATGTATGCTTGTCGGATTTCTATTCCATATGGAAACTAATCCTAATTGTAAAATACGACTGGTCAACATTAATACCAGCAGAATAGCATTCTCATTACGCTCTTATAGGCTGTGTTGCCGACGTTTCGACAATCTTTTCGTGGTCTTCCTCAGGACTGGTCTGCCACGGGCTGGTCGAAACGTCGGCAAAACAGCCTTCGACGCGGCGTCACCCGGCCAGCCAAGATCATTCACAAGACTCTGGCCGCGGAAGCCTACGACTTCGCTCATATATATAGTTTTCAAATAAATGTATGAATTTTAGGCGGCCAAATAACCATTTAGGTTCGGATAAGACGGAAAATGAGAAGACAAATTTCATCCAAAGAGAATGAGGAAGATTTTCGAGACATCGTGACTTGCCGCCTTCTCGCCGTATTATAGAGTGACGCTGTGTCCATTGTCATATACACGAGCAAAGGCTATGTTCATGACTTCCGTCTCTGCTCAAAGGGCAATGTTCATGGCTTTCTTGAGCGTGAGCTTGACTCAATGCAGAAGTCTCGTTTGCACGTTCTGATCACGGAAACCACGTACTATTTGGTTGCCAATCCTGTTAACCAACTCCGTCTTGAACCCACAGTCTGTTGTCGTCAACCGCTAGAGTTCAGCCACTGAAATCCACCGCAGTCTCCCATACTTTTAGGTTACAATGTTGGAATCGGTGATTGGCCTCTACTTCGTACTGCAGTTTAAAATGTGCAGGTAGCTGCGCGATGATTGTGTCGTACTCGACTGCGTCTCCTTCTTACAGGTGGATCACGTTGCACACCAAGCTGTACAACGGTTCCCGGTACTCTATGAAAAAATTCGCGCGCATAATTTCTTCATCCGTGACCCGCATCGCCATAAGTTGATCTTCAACAATTTCACCCGTCATGCCCACCCCATCGGCCCGGTGATGTCGAAAGGGCGAATATTGGCTGATGAAATGCCCACTGGTTGCCCATGACTAGGGGGCGAATTTTGATGCCCCGAAAATTGCCAAAAATGATCAATAAAATTCTCTTAAAATGCTTTAAAAATGCTCTAAAACAAAAGAAAAATGATGTAAACAATCTTATCAAAACCAGTTTGGATGAACAACTCAAGCTATTCGATACGTTACTGATGTAATCGAGGCTTCTTCCATTTGTTCGAGTGAACTCAGCTTGCAAACTTCTGGTTTGGACTGTTCTTTACCAGGAAATCTCTTTCTTTAGTAATCCCGAAATCGACCAAACCGACAATGGCGCTGATGTACGTCACAAGAATTAATACAACGGCTGTCAAAACAATTACTGAGCGAACAAATAGAATACGCTACTAAGTAATTTGGTGAAAAATATTTGCATCTCGTAAATATTATTTGAAGCAAGTATAACGGAAATGACATTCAAAACGATGAAATCAGCAAAAAATGCATTAAAATGGCGAAAAAGTAAACAATGACTTATTAGTCGATATCGTCAAAAATGCAAAATAATGCCCTATAAAAAATGGGTCATTTTCTTCTGTCATAACATGAAATTAATTTCTATACTAAACGGCGTTTTTCTAAAGTGAAAAGAAAAAAATGACATTTCATTAAAATCCGCCGTCTGCTCATGACAAACCGTCCACGCTCGCCAAGACAGCTCCTCGGTGATTCGAAGTGAAATTGAGGCGTTGTTTTGTCGTATTTGTTTATTTCAGCAGAAAGGTGATTCCTCGGTGATTCCCGCACGCTATCCGATCCATCTGCTTGTGATCCACTTAAACAATTATTACGACCGTAGCGTCACTGAGAACCGTTCCAATTGGTTCGCGTTCAGATTCGCGTCTAGGAAAAAGGCGTGGTGTCTTGTTGCTTGCTCTTTTTTGTTTTCTCGCACTTCCAAAATAGTTTGCCACGATGCACATTCTACCTGCACGTGCCCACCTGATGCCAGCTGCATGTAAAGCTGCCCCTACTTATCTGAAGCTCGTCCAGCCCTTGCTAACCTAGAGAACGATACGGTCGGATCTCCGTTCCACAGCTAAATTTACTTGCCCTCTGCCTATTCTACACATTAAGCGGACACAACAAAAATGCTCCAGTATAACACATAGGAGGTTCTCAGTGGCGGCTCGTGGGAATTCGCACGTCCACATGTGCACACCCAAATTAATTCGATACCATTTATCTTAAACATCTATTACCAAGAGGGGAGTTCTCTCAGAGCATTTACGAAACACGGTATTTCAAAACACGCTCCGTTCGGAAGCTGCGATTGCCAATCCGTCCGCCTTTCTTTCGCGAAAGCCTGCCGGAGCACACTCGGGAGAATGCGATCGAGGAAACACCGTCCTATGCTGCCTGTGGGGCTGCAGGGGAAGGAGGGGGAACAACGGTGACTTATGGACAGACAGAGCACTCCGCCGACGATGCAAGTACTACTGCGCCGGCGCAATGGCGATCTCTGCGAGTGCCTTGACATGTCTCGAAGATATAGCACTCAGCTAGCACAAGTTTTAAGAGAAGTGTGACATTGAACGAAGAAAGTGTGAAACATCTCTCCACTGAAATGAGCTCTCGTACTAGCGCGCGAAACGCAAACGCATTGCTGTGCAGTGTTGCATTCATAACTAGAGATGCCACAGAATTGTACAGACTACAGAACCAATTTTTTCTAATTTCCTTGGGGTGGCCTGGATTTAAGGTTGCGTTCCATTCTCTGGCCAGCTGCAATCTATCGTCACCCAAAGTAAACTTTTTTTGACAATTTCTCAACTTTTTGGTTTCCTAATAATTCAACCGAATTATTACTTCAAGAATATTAAAGAAGAGTAGAAACTCGTCCTAAATAGAAGTTTTCATTGAGAAATTCGCAGCGGTTTTTGAGAAAATGGCAATTAAGCTTTACTGTAAATGGGAAATTTGAAGCTCTTTTCCTCGGAAATCTATTGAGTTTTCGAAAAAGTTAATTTGAACTCATTTGAAGCACTGCTACACACACACGTAATAATGCATACAAATTGGTGGAAATGACAAAATTAACTGCGTGAGAGGTATTTAAAAAAATTACATTTGTGTATTTTTTGAAAAAACAAAAGAATACCTCAAAATAAACTTTACGTCATAGAAAAACAGTGCAATTAGCACTATCCATTAGAAAAATTTGAAGAAAAAATTTGGATCCATTTATGTGTAAATGGAGTTCATGTGGTTCAGAAAATGCGGAATTTTGATATCATTTCTATAGGAAACTGTTGTATATTCGAGAATTTTTATTTGACATTATTTAAAGCATGTGTACTCATAAATACAATGACGTAAAGAAATCGCATCTAAGGTAAATATTACCGACGTGAGAGACAAGTCAAAAAAATTACATTTTTTTAATTTTTGAAAAAACAAAACTACAGAACAGTATGGTGCATGCAGCAATATGTTATAGTATAGGGTACATTTCGTACTAACTCTAACAAAAATGTAAATCTCGAACGGCGCAGTCTTTCATGTACTAGTTACTTCCCCTTGATATTGAGTCGGGGCTTCCTTTGGGTTTTACGCCACCCCTTTCCCGGCTGTCATGTATCGGCGCCTAAGGGACTGCGCGCGGGGACCAGAGGCTCTCGCGGTATCTACCGCTTCCTTGGGAAGATTCACAGGGAAAAGAACCATCCTACTCTCCGAACATCACACCCCGGTAGCCTTTAGACATCTCGTTTCAGCACCGTTTGCTAGTTGTGGTTCATGATCCCATTTCTGTGCTTGTATGTCATTTGCTTGTGTGTCTTGTAGCACATGAATTGTTATGTCATTTAATTTAGTGTATTGTGAGCTATCTGTACAAAACAAAAAAATGAACCGTTCTTGAAAAAATCTTGATGTGCTTTTATTTGCCTTCAAAAAATTAAATCAAACTAATGCCAAAACTACTCATCTTGAAAAAAAGTGAATGATATCATTTGAAGATATCAGTGAGAACAAAATGTCATCATCGAGAATGTTGTTGGAGTAAAGCGTTTAAAATATTTAAAGTTTTTGAAATTTTAGAAAAACCAGCGATGCTGACTAAACCTGCGTCATTTCTACAAGATATTTTAGCAGACATTTTACAGAAAAAATTTGAGCCATTTTTGCGAAAATTTAGAAAATTTGTTGGGGCTTCACATAATGAATCCAAATTATCGAAAAAATATAAATTATCCAAAAATATAAATTGTACAAAAAATGTTAACTATACAAAAATGTAAGTAATACAAAAAATATAAGTTATTAAAAATTATCCAAATTAATTCAAAATTAATCCAAAATTTTGGGATTAATTTCAATTTTGTAGGGATCCGAGTCGAGATCAATTGACGAATATTAAATTTTGATGCAATCTTATTTATTTTTTAAGAGCTAGCAAGTGTTGTCCAACGAAAATACAGCTTGTTGAAGAAAAAACATCACTTTTCAGCATCATCAGCTACAAAAAAAACACTATTTGCATTTAAAATCTCGACCTCCATTAATTGCAGCATTTCATAACTATCTGTATACACTATGGATCTATACTTGTAGACAATACGTATATGTAAAATAAAAAGCTATCAGAAATAAAATACACACCCACAAACTATTAATTAATAATTTTCCGTTTCGGTATGGGACGGATGTCACTAAAGATAGAAAGACCAAATTGTACAGTTATTTTTTCATCTGTCACATTTCAAATATTGCTTTCCTTGCCTTTGAAAATACATAAATTGTTCCAGAAGATATACATTCGTCATTAAGAACTGACGTTAAGGATACTCTTAACTTTAAAACTCCTGTATGTGAATGAAACTATGGCCACTATCTTACTCGCATATTTTTATAGAAAGAACAAGGGTTTAGAAGTTGGTGTCTAATGTTGGGCACAAAATATTTACGGACGGACATCTTTAAAAAAAACATTTTCTGTATCAGCACACCTCCAAACAATTTCCGTTAAAATCTCGAAATGAATTTTCCACAACATTACATAATTTTCTGTTACTACATATATAATTCCACATACGAGAAAGTAAAAATCTGTCATCCTGAAAACTGCGTGGAAGTGATGGTTGTCCTGGAAAGAACATGAGATTCCAGACTGCAACTTTTCCTGAATTCTAGGAACCACACGGTTATCCACCAATAGAATGAGAACGGAAAATGGGAGAAGACTTATTCAATTTCCCTTTAATTATTATTTACGTTCCTACATAGATTAGCGACTTCGAGCTGAAGATAGGTATAAGTAAGAACAAAGCTGTGGCAAAGAGCCTCATAGCTGGAACTCGAAGTAAGGCTTGTGAATAGGGAAATTCTGACGCAGTGGAGCAGTGATAATGCAAAATGACGGGAACTGACAAGTCGCGACAGAAGTGCAGAGTGCATTCTCTGCAGAGAGGCTGAAGGGCAGGATGATGAGAAACGGGCTGTGAATGGCGAAAGAGGAATGCCACAGACGTGGAAACGTAGACTCTTTAGGCCTTAAGGTTTTTTAAATATATTACTCATGTTATATGTTATAAGTAGGGGCGGATTTTAATGAAATGTCATTTTTTTTCACTTTAGAACAATGCCGTTTAGTTTAGAAACTCATTTTGTGTTATGACAAAAGGAAATGACCCATTTTTATAGGTCATTATTTTGCATTTTTTGCCGATTTTGACTAAATCATTTTTTGCCTTTTCCGTCATTTTAATGAATTTTTGCTCATTTCATCGATTTTAATTTCATTTTTAATAGTACTTCAAATAATATTTACGAGATACAAAAAATGTTCTTCACATAATTATTCAGTAGCCTATTCGATTTGTTCGCTTAGAAATTGTATTGACAGCCTTTGTATGTATGTAATTTTTGTGACGTATTTCAGCGCCATTGCCGGTTTGGCCGATTTCGGGATAACTAAAGACAGAGATTTCATGATAAAGAACAGTCCGTACCAAAAGTTTGCAAGCTGCGTTCACTCGAACGAATGGAAGAAGTCTTGATTGCATCAGTAGCTTATCCAACAGTTTGAGTTGTTCAGCTGAACTGGTTTTAATCATATTTTTCACGTCATTTTTCTTTGGGTTTAGGGCATTTTTAAAGCATTTTAAGGGCATTTTATTGATCGCCTCCTAGTTATAAGTAACGATGTTTTATGAATAATTAGCATTTTTCCTTAAAAAATTGTAATTCATAATAGTTTTTAATTAAATTAATGTACATTTTTTTAAATTTTGCAGTTGTTATCGCGTAATTTTGTGTGAAATAGGGCAATATTAAACAATATTTCACAGATATTAAACAATATTTCACAAATATTCTCTCAGAGACGTCTCATATTTGTTTCAATCGTTTTGTACAAATGGTTCTAAGTGCACAGTATAAGATGATATAAAAACCATTAAACTGTATTCTTTTGATTATTATTGACAGATTTATTTTTTAACATCTTACATCGTTCATGTGTATATTACTAGCAATTTGTAAACATTATTGCATTTGTGATGACAAGCTCTTCGCATGCTATAAAGTTTTTCGATAATACAAACCGGATTAGCAGGTTTAGGGCATCAACTAATGCCATGCCTGCAGTGCTTTTGACCGAGTCCTGACGGTAGTTAAGATTTTCTATTTTTTTGATTGATATTTTCGTGTTTCCGGGCGCGTCAACTGATTTGGTCATTAGTCCCGTTAGTGTAGTGCATGTTTCCCCCCGGGAGATGGCGGTGATCTTTCCCCGCTGGATGGCGAGATCCGGAGCCGACGTACCGTCGGCTAGCGGGGTTTCCCCCTAACCAGAACTCTCCCACCAGCGGGGCACCGCCCTAGCAGGGACAAGCTCTAAGCTCCCGACCGGTCTCCCGGAATATGTGGTAGTGTAGTGATTTGTTAGTGTGTGTGTGTGTAAGGGGAGATGATAGGACAAGGAAGAGGAAGGAAAGATCGCGCACGGTCCGTGGCCCGTTTGATAGGGCACTGCTCCGGCATTCGCCTGGTGTTGATCGGAGAAACCATGGAAAACTACCGATCAGAGCAGCCGGCCGCTAGAATTCTCCTCCAGACAGCGGCTGAATTCGACCTAGTTGAAAAGCTAGTGTCGAAAATCTTGCCGCCGTCAGGACTCGAACCTAGGACCTCCCGGTCAGAGGCGCTGCAGTGACATCAGTTGATGCACTGAGCTACCGCTCCCGTTAAAGATTTTCGACAGTATATAGAGAGGTGAATCGATTTCTGAAGGAGACTTCTAGCAGCCAGCTCCTTTGATTTATAGTTTTCCGTGGTTCCTCCTTTCAATACCAGGTGACTGTTGCAGCAGTATTCGAACAAACGCGCCACAAACCGTGCGCGACCTTTCCTTCCCCTTTTTGTTCTATCTCTCCCCTTAATCACAAACACACACACATACAATAACGTGCACTACATTAACACATGCGTGAGACTAGTCGAGAGCGACCCTTTCTCGGTTGTGTCGATGCTCCGCTGAAGGGAGATACTTGGTTGTGGTGGGAGATACTCGCAAATCAACGTGTGCACTGGTCGGCACCGGATCCCCCCGTCCAGCGGAGGAAGAACAGCCCCCCTCCCAATCATCAAAACTTACGGAACTAATATCTTTAGCAGTTGACGCGTCCGGAAAACTAAATAACCAATCAGTCTAAATCAAAGGTTTCTTGTTAAAATGAACTGTTTTCTATAAAACGACTCCAAGTTTTTCAACGTAAATTTGTATATAGGACCATATTTTACTCTTCTATAACATTTTTAAATTCATATTTCATTAGCGGATCGAAAAAACTGAGAAAATGTACATAAATACCCTCGAGGCAGAAATAGATGACGACTGGGAAGAGAGTAGGGCAAAACCGGAAAAGGCAACCGAGATTAAAAAAATTTAAAAAGTAACTGCTAAGAGAAATTGTGTCAATCTGTAGCATTACTATTTATCATTGTTAGTTAATATAAAAGTACCGACTGGTTTAAAAAGTTGTAATTTCAAATACCAAAAATAAACTATGTTTTTATGACCTAGTTTTTATTCTTCTATAACGTACAATACCAGATTAACAAGGAACGGTAATGAAAGCCCTTTATAAATCCCGTCTCACTAAACAGTAGCAGGAGATGGGACTTGCGTTACATTTTCGTACAACAGGTTTGTGTTAGTGTTCAAATAGAGAAGTTACACAGAGCAGAAAATCAGAACGCAGCGTAAGTGGATGGAATTGGATTTCCTTCGGTTCCAAAGTCAGAAGTTTAGGAGAGATGAGTTCACAGTAGTACGTAGAACAGAAGGCGGCAATGGTTGGGCTCCCTGTTGCCGGGAGAACTGCGAGGTACCGAGCGATTTACTTAGCAGAAGATGCAGCAAACACGACGGTGCAAAGGCATTGCAAAAGACCTGGGAACGAAGGGCACAGAACGTGCACATGCGCTGGCGCGCGATCCCAGCGCACCGCCAATGGGAGTGAAAGGCCACAGAGGTGTGTGTGCAGACGCGAGCAATGCCCAATTGCCCAAATACACTCAGCGCAAACGCTCCAACGCGTTGACGTAAGCCCGTTTACGCTCACATTTATGTTTACGCACGCCCAGGGCACTACGCTAATTCACGAAAACTTGCACTTAATCACCAACTAACGTTAACTTAATACAACTAAGATTCCCATTAGTTATCGCATTTGGTTAATGCATTTATTATGCGTTTGGTTAATGTAAACAAAACAAAAATACGCTTTATCCAATGTGAAGCTTTTCGGTTTAAACTACATTGGATCTCACATGGTACTAGGTAATCTGTACTAATAAAAGTGAAATCAACAAGTAAGCGACGTCGTTACCACAAAAACTAGTGTAAGAATATCGTATAACAAAATTTTAAAAGGCTCTTCTTCAGGGTTGTCGCAGCACCCTTGCACAGTTTTGTAAATATTAATACTACACAAATGCTAAAATTCAATAATTTAAATAATACGTTGGTAAATACACCATGATGATTATTTTTCATCTGTCGCTAAGAACAGATAGCTTCCTAATATATTCCGCCGGAGGCCAGTAGCGGTACGTAAGATCACGTAATAAGATTCTAAGATTTTTAAATTGTAATTGTTAAACCATTACATGAACATTTTCTAACAACATGGTTAAATGTTTCTTTCAAGTTGTTAACAAACAAAATAAATTAAATACGTTCACATGATAGTAGTTTTCGTAATACACCGTACGTGGAGTGCGTGCAGCCGTTACGAAGTGCAGTGCATGTATCACTGACGTATTGTATTTGTTCAATACATGCGATTCTGATCATACGTAGTTCCGACACCGAGCTCTGGCCGACCTGTTTGTTGGCGTTGGAGTTAAAATATGAATTAGGTTAATTCATTTTGAATCTCTTCGAAAAGTGCTGGTTTAACATTGGTCGATACATATTTTTGTTAGTTCATACGTTTTATTTGTTGATCGTACTTATACTTATGTAACTAAGAACATTAAAACATATTTTATCAGAACGTTGAAAATTTCCTTCAAAATACACATTTGTAGAAATATATTTTACAAATGTATAAACATTTAAAAAGATAGGATTTAATTTCCCGGTACCCACAGATACGTCTGGCGGGCTTCCCCCTATCCGCCACCTGGGAGGCGCCCGCTGGGGACCAGCAACCCCATCTGGTGGGTACCGGGAAATTAAATACCCGGGTGGACCAAAACCAGCGAAGAGGAAGAAGAGGTCGGCAACGGCTCTGAAGAAGGAAGAGATGCTTGACAGCTCTCCAACGACAGAAGAGGCGGAAGACTTTAATACCTCTTTTCTCAAAAAAACTGCTACCTTGCAGATGATGTTTCATCAAAAAGGTTAGAGGAAGGAAACCTCGAAAATAAATCCCTGGTCCTCCAAGTTGGGGGTTGAGATGTTGGGCCTGCACCCCATCGCTCAGAAAAAACTCAACATGCACGAGTCCCAAGCAACAAGCCTCGGAATCATGCTAGTCTACGACGACGACTTGGCCTTCGAAATAGGTATATGAATTTTGGAACTTGGAATGTGCAAGGCATAGCCACAAAGGAATCCGACGTTTTTAGAGAATTAGACAGGTTAAATTTAGATGTTGCTGCCCTATCTGAAACTAAAAAGAAAGGGAAGGGTTTGGAAGAGATTCAAAATTACGTTCACATATACAGCGGAGTAAATAAAGAAAACAGAGCAAAGAAAGGAGTATCCATTGCCATACGAAAATCTTTAAAACATCATATAAAAAAATGGGATGGTATAAATGAAAACCTACTACGAGTTGATCTGCGTCTGAAAGGGTACGATATGATCGTAATTGCCGCCTATGCGCCCACGGACAGTGCAACTGATACCGAAAAATTTGAATTTTTTACCAACTTGACGAACCTTCTGGACCAAATTGGAAACAGGAAGGAAATATATTTAATGGGCGACTTTAATGGAAAAGTAGGAAGACAATATGGAAGAAATGTTGTAGGGAAATTTGGAGAAGATGTAAAGAACGGGAATGGGGAAAGACTGATAGATGTGTGCGAGCAATATGAATTGAAGATATGGAATGGTTTTTTTCAGCACAAAAATATCCATAAATATACCTGGTCTCAACCATCAAGGAAATTATACTCTATAATTGATTACATTATTGGTAAACAGAGTAATAAGACCAGAGTGGAGGAATGTAGAGTTTATAGAGGTGCAGAGTGCGGATCTGACCACTTCCTTTTGCGAGCCAAATGTCTTTTCCCCTTCCAAAATGGAAAAGTAAAAAATCAAATAAAAGAACAAGACTCTAGAAGAAAAGGCGAAGATATTAAGTACAAACTGAGTTTACTAGAAGACCCATCAATCCTGTTCTTGTATAAGCTAAGGCTCAGTGGGAAGTTGCAAATTGTGGATGACTCCTCTCCAAAAGCAATGTACAGAGATATAACAAAGTACATACATGAAGCGGCATATGAAAGTTTGGGGAAAATTGAAAGGAAGCAGCAGAGAACCGGGACGTATTGGTGGAATGACAAATTTGCTGAAAGGGTACGGGAGAAGAAAAACGCCTATCAAAAGTGGCTGACGACCCATGATCTAGAAGACAGAAAAACTTACACACGAATATGTAGAGAAGTAAAAAAGGAGATTATAAAAGCCAAAAATGATATGTGGGACATCAAGTGTCAAGAAATCAGCAACACCATTGGAAGCTCAAGATCACGGGAGGCATGGAAAGTGTTGAAACAACTGAGAACAAATGAAGTGAGATATGGACATTTGCAGCTTATAAGCTTAGAAAACTGGGCAAAGTATTACAAAGAACTTTTGCAGGAACACCGTGCAGAATACCGCACTCTATATCAGCTGAAAGATACATCTGACAATCCGGTAGAAGATATATCAGCAACTGAAGTTGAGAAAGTGGTGAAAAGTTTCAAAAGCGGTAAAGCTCCCGGACCCGGTGGGATAAATATAGAACTAATAAAATCAGCTCCATCGGTGTTGTTTGAACAGCTTTCAGAATTATTTAATGCATGTCTCAGGGGCCGTGTGATACCTGAAGTCTTTAAAGTGGGTTACATCTCCAATATATTTAAAAAAGGAGATAAAGAGGACTGCTCCAATTACCGTGGTATAACTGTCCTGAGTTCCCTTGGTAAAATATATGGTAAAATTATTAAAAACAGATTGGAAAATGAAATAAATGAAATGGAAGAACAGAGTGGTTTTCGTGCTGGTAGATCCTGCACAGATAATATATTTACCATCCGACAAGTTACAGATAAGCGGCTGGCGCATAACCTTGAGACACATCTAGTCTATATTGACTTGCAAAAGGCGTACGACAGTGTCCCCCTTTCAAAATTGTGGATGGCCATGGAAAACCACCATATTAATAGCGTATATATTAAGGCCATTAGAGAGTTATATACGGACAATATCGCTTATGTCAAATTAGGAAATAGCATATCAAAAGAAATCAAAATAAATAAAGGGCTAAGACAGGGGTGTTGTATTGCACCAACTCTCTTCAAAATATATCTAGGAGAAGCTCTAAAAAACTGGAAGATAAAATGTGAAAGGATGGGAATAAAATTGAATGACGATATGTTATATTCACTAAATTTTGCAGATGACCAAGTGATATTCGCAGAGGATGAAGACGATGCACATTATATGTTAAGGAAATTAAATGAGGAATATGGAAAATGGGGCTTGAAAATCAATTTTAAGAAGACAGAGTACATGGTGGTAGGAGGGACAGGAAAAGATTTAGTAATGGAGGATGGCTCGGTTGTTAAGTGTTGTCAGACGTATAAGTATTTAGGAACAATTTTAACAGACCAAGGGGGCAGTGGAGAGGAAATTAAACATCGCATTCGGCAAGGAAAATCTGCTATTCGGCAATTGCATTCAATAATATGGAATAAAAATATTTCTAATAAAGTGAAAATTAGAATTTATAAAGCAATTGTGGAAAGTATATCACTGTATGGTGCTGAGTTGTGGGAGATCTCAAAAAGTAATGAGAAAAAGTTAAAGGCTATGGAAATGGAGTTTTGGAGACGCAGCTGTAGTGTAACGTTAATGGAAAGAATCAGGAATGAAAATATAAAGCAGCAAATGGGTGTCATGTCGGATATAATGGATACAATAGAAGGGTGAAGGCTAAAATGGTATGGTCACCTTAGAAGAATGCCGGAGGAAAGATGGCCATTAAAAACTTGGAGGTGGCAGGTGCCAATGCACAGAAAGAGGTAGACCAAGACTCACGTGGTATGACGGTGTGCGACAGACAATGAGAGATCGTCACATCGAAGATGATGATTGGCAAGATAGAAGAAGATGGAAGCTTGGGTGCGAGAGACGCCGCATGGTGTAGTTCCACTCGCAGAAAAGAAAAAGAAGAAAAAGATAGGTTTAAGAAAACACTTTGAGACTCTGAGGAAAGTGGAGCTGATCAAATTTTAATTTTAATTCTTTAATAACATTATGTTACTTTAATAACATTTAAACCAATTATATTAAAACAATAATCAAAGAGCGTGATTTATATAAAAATATCTTTTTTCTCTTTCACAAGGTTTGTATATGAAGAAAGCCCGGGCCACGCCGGGTATTTTGCTAGTATTCAAAAATTTGTTCATAAAATAAACAGATACTCCACCAAATGAGAATTGAACAGTGGCAGCTTGTGCTTAGGTTGCACGGTTGCACAACCCTCAGAAAATGCAAGAGATCTCATAATATCTTAGGAATATACATTTTCCTTTTAAAACATTCATTATTCAAGATATTGCAGCAATATCAATGTATATGAAATCACTTTGAAACCAAAGAGCGTCCAACTGGCGCTCTCTCCGGTGTCTGGTGCCTTGTCAGGAATTGCACCACGCTCTTGGCTGTATTAATGGATTTACTCAACTTACTATTTGGCTCTCCCTGGGAACATACGGCTTTTTGATTGGGCAACCAGCCTAGTGACGCTGCCCAGCGCTGCATAGCGACGGAGGTAATCTCAGGAGAATACCCTAATTATGTTTTCGTCTAACTCACTGCAACGTAGTTTTATGATTTTCGCTTGTTATTGAAAGTACACAAGTTCAGTCCATTATTGACGATATTCAATACATTATTTATGTTATTTGGAGAATTTTTTTTCATTTTATAATAGGTTTGATGATTTAAAACATTCATTTGATGAGTTCTTGGTGTAAAGGTGGCCGTTGTGCACTGAAGTCCCTTAGTGTCTCGCGGAAGCCGGTGTGCCAGCAGCTGATCGGCCAGCAGCTTGCGAACGTTCTTGTGAATATGAATGCGTGTCGAAGATCTTTCATTATTGCCAAATATACCAGAGTAGTGAAGTTTTCGAAAGAAAATAATTTGATTTGTTTGAAACGTTTTGAAGCAATTGTGCATGCTGCAATTTGCTGGAGTCAAACTTAAGTGCCCAGTGGAAATCAAAGCCAAAATCATGTTAACGGGAGGTACTTATATCTTACACGGATTCGACGCATAAAATTATGTAAGTAATGTTTTAATATAGACTTTTATGCAACTGTTTTAATTGATTGGAATTGATTACATTTGTATTACATATGCGTATTTAAATTTTAGAAATTACATTTCCGTCATTCGATAGAGGTGCTAAATAGATAGTCTAGTCTGTTGGGGTACCAGCCGCCACTCACATTGATACCTTGCAATGTCATCATTCGACAATAGTAAGTGGAGTGCAAAATCCTGCATCAAATGGGTCGATGAAGCAAGCAATTTGTTTTAAAGGGGTACATGAAAGAAAAGGGTTGGGAATCCCTGGTGTAGACTGACTCCCTCAGAAACAGAATCAAGCGTGATTGCCTATACTTCGGTTTTTATAACGTGGGCGATGAAATTAGGTCATTTTTACACCTCCCACCTTATGAAATGAATATTTTTAATTAATTCACCAACGTCCTTCTCAACGGGACTCATGGCCTTAAACATGTGCTTATCACTGTTATAAAGATTCATTTTATAAGGCAGGAGGTGCAAAAAGACCGCATATTATCTGCCACGTAATAAAGACAGAAGTATAGCAACAGTAAGTGGCACGGTGTGCTGTATTTTGGTAGGCAAGTAGCAATTCCGTGCTGTGTACCCAAATTTTCGAACACCAAAATATCATTCAATAATGTCACAAAAATAATTGTTAATAAATAGTATAATTTTCAATATAAATAAATCGCACATTTTTAATAATTAAAACCAAATATTTTAACACATATTAGAAGAGATACAAGAGCACATTATCTTATTTTACTTTAATTTCATTGTGCAGGTCACAATACCCAGAACGTGACCAAACAGATTTTTATTTTTCTACCAGAAACAAAATGCATGGTTAATAATATAACTTACTTTCTTTTAGCGATCGTGTTAACTACAAAACTTCTCGTATACATTTACTTGAAAAGGTCATACAAATTGCTTCTTCCGCCATACCTGTTGCAAGTTCGGAAAGTCAGGCGATAGTCGCCCTTCGTTTACAATCTTTATTATTTCACTTACACTTCTAATCTTAAATGGCAGTATTTGAAAAGTTTCTATTACACAGACGCACTTTCAGTCACTTGAAACACTCCTTGAACTTTCTATAAACAAATAATTTTCTCTATCACTAAAACCGCGAAAACAGAATGATATTTACTGAACTCAAAATTGTGCCACTAGGCAGCAGGTCATTGCGGTAGCACAGATTTGTGCTTGTCTCTACAGACATGCTTACGAATTAATTGGAGCCGTGCGACGAACGAATGCTCCAGTCTGTGAGTTTAAACAAGCACGCTTCAGCGAATCCCAATCCTTCGCTTAGACGAGAGACGTCATCATAAGTTAAAGCCCTACGGACGATGAAAGTAGACTCAGCCTTGCTTGCGGCGCGCAGCAATTGGTGGCTTGTGTACTATACTCCGATTTAAACATAATTGCAGTTCATGGTCACGAGATTGAAGGAGAGGGGGGGAGGAATTGTTTTCCAATTGGGAACTCCAATACCAAAACTTTAAGTCCTAACGGAGCTCCCGAATGGATGACCGTGTTCGATTCTCCTTCCAGCTCGTGACCTTGAAATGTAGCTAAGTTTAAATTGGAGTATAGTAAAGAGATACGTACGCTGAAATGGAAGCAAAGTGCTTCGCTTCTTGAATACTTAGCGTACTGGAATCGTTTAACAACATTCACAATATGTAATTTATAAAGCAGTGCTTGCTTAGGGCTCTAAAGCTCCGCCAATGAACAGTATGTCAACTTACCGATGCTGCCTCACGAGCCACAGGAAGATTAGTAGTTTCTTTGGTGGCTACGCCTGAAGTAAAATGCCGGATGTGGAACTTCTGCAGGCACTAAGGGACAAAGACGTAAAACTGGGCTTAAAAGGACAAATACAGGTTGCAGAACTTTGCCTTCTATGTCAGAATAATTGTGAGTTACCACCAATAAAACACAATTATTGCCAATCGTAGATTATACTTCCTGTGCAATTTATTCAGAAACAAAATGTTTCTGAAAACACATTACAGAAAATCTTTTCAAGTTTTGAAAATGCATGTAACAGATTTTTGAGGCGATTAAAAATAATTTTCCACTGCCAAATTAGTTATTATGTATAGTAAATTAATTATATTTGCTCTCTTAAATATGCAAAGTTCCTGAAGAATAAAATAATTAAAAATGCAACATTGTGACAAAATAAGATGAGTGAGATAGAACTACTACTTATATATTAGGGGCGCGGAGAGATTGTCATTTTATCGCAGAGATTAACAAGTTTTTACAGGCCGTCCAGCCAAAATCTCATTGAGACCATGAACAATGCGTTATATTTTCTATATCAACATAAAATAGCAATGGAACACATTAACACGAGGAAATAGGAATGTAACATATTAACACGAGATAAGCTTTAACACAAAATATGGAAATTAATGTCTGTGATATGTGAAAATTGATATTATTAACATGTCGAGTATACATACAATACACTTCCCCTTAATCATGTTTTCCAAACAAATTGTTTTCTCCAATGCTCCAAAATGTATAACACATATAAAAAAAAGTAATTTCTGTTCTGCTTTTACAAGAATTAGAAATATAAGAAGTGAAGATATTCAACATACCTCTAATGTACTGGAATTATTACCAAATAATATGCCTATAATGTGGTAAGTTCAGCGAAAGTCTGAGTTAAGAATAAACATAAAAAGTGTTAATGTTCAAAAAGTTCAAAAACATAACATAAAAAGTGAAAATGTGTTAATAAAGATAGTGGGTTTTATTAAATATTCAGGTATGATAAGAGTTAAGAAGCGACTTTTTATTCGCAGAGCTTGTGAAATGTGGAAGGTATTATTATTCACGCAATTAAAAAATGTTTAACATTTAATTTGATTTAACTACTTTTTCCGTTACTCACAAATAACATAATTATGGCGAACGTAACTATGGCGAAATATATATTTTTTCTCATGATATATGTCAGCGGTGTGGGTAGTGCACAGTCTAAAGAAAATGTCCTAGAAGTGCATATTCCACAACCCTAAAAAACAGATTCACAGAAGTTCACATTAAGTCAAGTTAAAAATGGACCTGGGCAAACTCCCGTATTGGTCGTCGGAGTAAATATGGACTGTGAACAATATTTGCTATTCATAGTCGAATTTAATGCAGGAGGATTCAAAGGCGATCCAACCATCTCTCACAGTGTGATTGTTCATCATAAATCACACAAAGTCGAAAACAGCCTGTCCCATACATGGAACTTATTGTATGTCTCATGTATTGGTCTTCGAAACTTCTGTTTAATATATCTTTATTGCCCGTCCCATGTTGTCTTTGCGAAAACATTTTAATAAGATTATACTCGATGCTCAACTTCTCGTGGAAGTTTAAGGTAATCAATTTCGCAAATACAGATTTTGGTGTCAATACATTAGGCGCTCGGGAAGCTTCCTATCAGCTAGTGCCCAAGCGACTAAATGTGCTGATGAATTTCAAATTCAAGCCCATTTCGTCTTGGTGTACAAAGGTACATTTTATTTAACTGGAATTATTCGGTTATCTTGTAATACATTTTCGCATTAGTATCAATTTTCCTCTTAAAATTAATGTTTTTCGAGCAAATTATGTACTGTATAAACAAGACTGTTACCAACTGTATCTCTCACTGCAATTCCTTTGTCTCCCCTCTCGCCTTCACAGTTTCGGCGCCGTGAATGTCACCATTTCCAAGACAGTTGCAAGAGTTACTAAAGGAAATATTGTTCGTTTAATTTAAAATCACATTTCAAGATGTGCAAGTTTATACTCAAATTATCCCAACTATAACAAATCATACAACATTCTATTTCCCTTTTTATTATCCATCCATTGCGAGTGTGAAATATATAGTTCCATTGAAAAAAATCAAAGATGTTTAAATTTCTCAAAAACTAAAAATATGCCAAACAATACCTCTGCGGCGTATTACTTACCCTATTATTCCGTATTGTTAAGCAAAATCTGCATTTCGGTATAATGAATCGTTCAGAAGTTATGAGGGTGAAAATTCTTACTGAATAACATACTCTCCCACTGAAATCCAGTTCGGCTTAAGGGAGATAGGTCGAAAGTAAAGTAAAGAGAAGAAATGAAAAGAAAGAAGAGAAGAGAAAGAAAGCGAAGTGAAGACAAGGGGAGCGAGGTGAACTGAGGTAATTCTGACAATCAGGGTGAAGCTAAGTCCTGAGTTCAACTATGTTACCGACGTACAGTGTAGATATAAAATCTGAAGTTTTCAACAAGTCTGGTAATACGTTGTGTTGCAGCAGGCCTTAAATATTCTGCTAGCAGCTGAGTGCTCTGATCGGAAGTTTTCAGTTTTCTCCAATGAACACCGAGCGAATATCGGAGCAGTACCCAAACAAACGAGCCACGGACCTCGCGCGATCGTTCCTTCCTCTTCCTTGTCCTATCCTCACCTCGTACGTACGCGCACTTTCACTTACATGCTCTACACTACCACCATGTCAGGAGACCAGTTGGGAACTTTCGGCTTGTCCTGGCTGGGTCGGTGCCCCGCTGATGGGAGGCACCTGGATGGTGAAAAGTTCACTAGCCGACGTGGAGGTCAGCGACGGATCTCTAATCGGACTTAGTACACCGCCATCTCACATGATAGAAACATGCACTACATTTGTGGGACTAATTATAGTAGTTGATGCGTCCAGAATCACGAGATAATCAATGAAATCGAGAAATTCCATTGAAACGGTCGTCTGCATTATTGCTTTGGATGGTGTAAAACTAGAATTATTTAGATAGTATTTAATCCATTCGGGACAGGTTTCTTCAGGTGTGCTTAATAAATTTACTTACTTTGGTCTCATCTGTAAAAGTTCATTGCCGCTAGAAGAGTACCTAGGAAGGTTTGGTTCATAACAAATTTTTCGTAGAAGTACTAGAATTAGGAACCTCAAATATTGTTGTCATAAAATACGAATTATGCTCGAACATATGATGAAAGATCTGAAAACATTTCAGTGTTGGGAGGATTATATTTCTATTAGTGGCCATTTGAAATGTTTATGTGATAAATATGTTCAGTCTTAGGCGAGTTCATCTATTAGTCTCTTATTTCAAGGGATGATTCGTATTTGCAATGCATAGCTTCATCTCTATTTTTTGTTTGTAAAGTTCGTTGCGGCAGACTTCTACTTAATCCGTACACCGTACGTCTCTCTGCCTCGTTTTTCTGAAAAAAGAGTTTCTGAATCTCTAAATTTGTGCGTAATTCGTATTAATGCCAGGATGTGGTTAGGATATTGCAGTATAGAGGTATTCATGAAAAGAAGCGTATATGAAAGACATTGTAGAAGCATACATGAAAACACAAATTGTTTTGTCTAAGCCTCCAGTGTCTATTCACTGGAGAATGGAGTGTGATTAGGATTAAAACTTCTCTGAATTCTGAATATTTAAATTTTTCTTCCCATTGTTAGTATGGTAGGAATGCATGGGTTAATGTCGTAATTATTACAGTTAGTTGAAAATGGTCAGATTCAATTTAGTAACTAAGATATGGAGTGGTAATCAAATCAAGTCTACGTCAAATCTATCTAAGTTAGTAACTAAGATATGGAGTGGATAACATTATCTAGAATAAGAAATTTAACATTACTAGGTGTAAATCTGTCAGGTTGAAAAGAGAAGTGCTATGCGTAAGCCTATTGCGCCAGAAAAAAAATATTAAAAGTGCGAATGAATCTAACAACCTTGAATGTTAAATGTGTGAGAATCACAATATAAGGTAGAATCGAAAAATACAATAATGATTTGTATTCATGATAAAAGATAGTACATATTGTATTAATTTGTAATAAATATTAATTGGTAAAATTTTCATTTCTTACAAAATACAGGGGATAGTATGCTTGAAATAATATATACTCACAGACCGCACGACTTTGCATCCATCACAAACTTGCCTGGGTCTTAGGTATCGGAGATATTTTATAGGCATCGGCCCCTATAAGACCATAGATCGAAAATGTATTACTTACGTTTGGGACTTTGAAAACAACTACTCAGCTTTAGATAAAACAACCAACCCTAAAATTCCAACAATTCTTAATGTTCGTTAACCTCATCCATTTTAATCGGTCGGGATCATTAACTAAATACTATACAGTATTAAGCAAAGATTTATACTCTTTCAGTCCATTAGCACTCGACCGTACACACATACACACACACACACACACACACATTCACAATGCTCCTATTTTGGGAAACAGTAGTTCTCCCTCAAACATCTTCTTTTGGGTCTTTAAGGTGCTTCCTTATTACTGTTTCTTGTTTCTCCAACACTGTGCTAATGCACAAAACGTGTTCCGACCTCCTCTTGCGTAGCTCTCACGAGGCCAAGGTATGACTCCCTCATTTCGTGGACTCTTTTCTTCTGCAGAATATGAAACCGCTAGAGAACCGTAGAGTGGAATTTCTATTACGTATTTTCGTGTTCTCTGCTAAAGAATGTGTAATGAGAATGTGAATGTGCAACATGGTTATTTGCGGTAAAGTTCAAAATCTGCATAATCTTACTGTTAATTAATATTTTAATAGTTATTCTCGGGGGTGTTCATTGAGAGAAGAAATGTCCTTTCCTTTTAAATTCTTAAATTACAGGAGACACTGGGGTTCGAATGCAAATCTACGTGTCACTTTGGAGAATTTTTGAGTGTGATCAAGGAGACTGTCAACATATTTTAACCATCTATACAGAGTAGTGAGGCCATGATACAATTTAATAATTCCAAAAAAATTTTCCGTTTAAATGTACTAAATGCTATATAAAAACCTTTACAAGCAGTAATAGTAGTTTATGCAATTAGTTTTTAATGATAAGCTTTATTGCATGAGTACAAGTTTTGAAAATGAGCGACGTTAGGAGCAAGTTTTCAAACTTTTACGAATGCAATAAAGCAATATTATAAACGAGTTGAATACGCTATTTTTTGTATAACAGCATTATATATTTATAAGAGAATTAAACCTAATTTTGCGAAACAACATTCTTGTGACGTCTCGGGTATTTGATATCTGTGCGAGAAAACTGTGGTCGGCTGCGCAGTTTACCTCTACTTTTCCCCGATTCTCTCGCTGCGATTGCCTGAGTGTGTGATTCCCAATCATTCGTGCCGTAAAGTCTAATATGTCATCATTTGTGCCGTAAAATGCCGTTTTATGAACGATTTCTAGCCACAGAAAAGGTCGTTTATAATGCTGGTATACCAAAAAAGTAATATCAAGTTTGTAAAATAACGTCTTCTCCAGCAGTAATGGTATGTATAACACGACGAAGATATATCTGAACATTCACCAAATAAAATCCTAATCTCTTCATCTGTATACGTATTGCAATACTCAAATACAAAACAAAATGCGACCCGTTTCCAAAACTCTCTAAAAAAGTCACTAAATAGTAACGCGTATTTCTGTAATTGATTTTACATCCATTGCGTATCGATGGAGAAGAAACAACCGATTGCGATGATAACTGGATAAGCTGATCAGATTAAAACCCAGCGCAGTTGTTGTTAGTCATGAAACTGTTGACTATTCGACTACAGCTACGATAATTATCTGTGCATTTTTAATAATTAATTGAGGTTACCAAATCGAACCACAAATTGTATTGATCTGTAATTCAATTCTTCAGTAATCATTCAGATTACTGTATTGAAATTAGTTGTGTCCAGGGAGCACATACTTTCTCTTATTATTTCTGGCTTTTGCAATTTTCGAAAGATTCCGAGAGTTCAATGAAAAGTAAAACCTGACAAATTATAGTGTTCTTTCATCTATCCGTGGAAAGAAATTAAAGAAAAATTTGGCACCGTTTTTGAGCCAATGTCTTTTTTATAAATTGCATGAAGTTTGAAGAGAAATTGAGACTTCACCACACATTTTGTGGTTCTTTACGTTATCTGAGAACAAAGTTTAATCAGAAAATTTGAACGGTCTGACAGACACGAGTCAGACACGAGTCAGACACGAGTCAGACACGAGTCAGACACGAGTCAGACACGAGTCAGACACGAGTCAGACACGAGTCAGACACGAGTCAGACACGAGTCAGACACGAGTCAGACACGAGTCAGACACGAGTCAGACACGAGTCAGACACGAGTCAGACACGAGTCAGACACGAGTCAGACACGAGTCAGACACGAGTCAGTCAGACACGAGTCAGACACGAGTCAGGCAAGAGTCAGGCAAGAGTCAGGCAAGAGTCAGGCAAGAGTCAGGCAAGAGTCAGGCAAGAGTCAGGCAAGAGTCAGGCACACGAGTCAGACACGAGACAGACACGAGACAGACACGAGACAGACACGAGACAGACACGAGACAGACACGAGACAGACACGAGACAGACACGAGACAGACACGAGACAGACACGAGACAGACACGAGACAGACACGAGACAGACACGAGAAAGACACGAGAAAGACACGAGAAAGACACGAGAAAGACACGAGAAAGACACGAGAAAGACACGAGAAAGACACGAGAAAGACACGAGACAGACACGAGACAGGGGTTTTGTTTCACGTGACGCCGCGAACGCAATTCACTTGGCCTTGGATGCCGAAAGTCTGATGCTCAATACGAGCGACTCCACCGGGAGAGTTGGCTTAGTGCATCAACTGAAGTTACTGCAGTGCCTCTGACTGCAGTAAATAGGTCCTCAATTCGCGTCCCGACAGCGGCAGGATTTTCAACACTAGCTTGTGAGCTAGATCGAATTCAGTCACTGACTAGAGGAGAATTTTAGAGGCCGGCTGCGCTGATCGGTAGTTTTCTATGGTTTCTCCGATCTACGCCAGGCGAATTCCGGAGCAGTACCCTAACAAACGGGCCACGGACTGCGCGAGACCTTTCCTTCCCATTCCTTGACCTATCCTCACCCCTTACTTACACACATTTACACCAACATGAACTACGCTAACACATATGCCGTGAGACCGGTCGGGGGTTACTTCTGGTCCCGGCTAGACCGGTGCCCTGCTGGTGGGAGATACCTGGTTGGGAAAACCCTGCTATTCGACGGTAGGTCGGTGATGGATATCGCCATCCTGTGGGGAAGATCATCGCCATATCCCGTTGAAAAAACATGCACCACACTTCCGGGACTAATGACTTCAGAAATTGACGCGCCCGAAATCACTAGCAATCAATCGATCAACAATTGACTCCACTAGTTGAGTCACAAGGTGGAATGCAATATTGATTCAGGACAGCTCAGTTTTGTTAGTTAAATCGTTATTATTATAATCACGGCCTCTGTCAAATGAAATTCCCCCTCGTGTGGACGTAAATGTTACAGGTTACCTAAAGAAAAACACATAGTAAAACTACTTATGGTTTATTAACAAGGATGTATTATTAATATCACTGTTTAAACTTTAACATTGATTTGTTTTCGATATCGCATTCCGGAAGTAAAGTTCGTCATGACCATTGCCAGGGCCCCTGAATCAGCCCACCGCGAGTGAGTGAAGGACGCTCGAGCACATGGCGTTCGAGGCTTCTGTGCTCGAGCGAATTCAAGTGAGAAATGGCAGGCCTTCAAGCTCTCGAGTGCTCACATACCCTCTGCTGCTCGCACAAACGTATATGACGTATTGCATATCCGCTGAAGCAACGTCATTGATAAAACCTACTCAATATTATTAATAGTGTCGGTTCTATGTATGTTTTCATCTAATATTTTCACGAGTTACCTATCAAACTGTAATATACAATGCAACTAAAATATATTCGTATTGTCTTCACAGACACGGAGAACGTCATGACAAAAGACTGATTGCCATTAGGACAGACAGATTAGACAATCAGTCTTCACATTTTTCAAATGTATGTTTGAAAATGAAACCTGAATCTGAATTTTATGTTCTACTGAATATGCAATAAAGTATAAAAGAAGTTGAGGCATCTTGAGACCATTATTTCCTGTTCGAGTCCTATTTTGCCATAAGCGAAGGCTTGTTACTCAAGTTGACTCAGGGAAGGCTTGTTACTCCGATCAAATTGGTTTTAATTTTTTTCACTGACGTCCACATCGTTTAAAAATTTTAAAAAAGTATGTTATAGAATGTTATAAGACCCATTATAGGGGGGAAATTGAGACAGTACTCCAACGTTATCACGTCGAAAATGAATTTCAAAAATTTATATATTTTTTATATGAATTTGGCGTCAAAATTCGATAACAAAAACATTTTTAAATTGAACTATGTTTCCCTGTCTCTGCAATTTTTTCAGCCTGATACACGCAATAGATGCTTAGAAAAAATAAAACACGCAAAACATGTTTCTTGTATCTGTGAAACAGTTGACCCTAGGAGGCTGATTTTATGTGAATCTACGTCATTTGATATTCTCTTTCATATGAGTATTACAATTCTCGATTTGGTTTGGGAACACTTTTAAGCGCCTTATTCGGCTATACTCTTTGCTGAAAAGTTATTGTTGAAAAAATTCGAGACTGTAACATTTAATTGCTTCCGAGTAAGAAACAAAAAACTTAGCTTTAACATAATATTGTTTCTGAATGCATATTTTCAAAGGTATTTGTAGTTCCTCGCATCTCTTCACAAATTAAGTTTACAATACGTTTACAAATAAGTACAATAAGTTTATAAACAAGCAAGCACGTTTCGGCGCCTCTGCTGAAACTTTAACACGTGTATTCATGTGTAATAGTGGATGACGACAATATTACATTAAGTTGTCATCCGCTATACTTAATCTCAAGATAACGCCGACGACACTATTTGGTGATACCCTGCATTTTCACGTATACTAAGGTGTCATATTTAAGAATCAAAAGAGAAATCACATCTGAAAGGGTTTGCATACTCGTGACTCACAGCGGCCTCGTCTAAATCCTTGCAAGCTCCTTTATGCAAATATTCTGGAACGCAGCGTTTATTATTCTGGCCACCTTAAGATGGGGATTAAAAACTCTTATTAAAAATGTCACTCACATGGGAATTTGCACTTTCAAGCAACAAACGGTATTTTCGTTTACTTTTGTGTTAGCATTTCCAGGATTACGTGTCGTATACCGTAATAATGCGAATAGTGACATGTTCATTTATGTTTGCAACGAAAAAATTAAGACCAGATAATTTCGTCTACGTTTACACTGTGTATTTGGATTGGACCATTGCTTCGAGTGACTTTCACTATTCTTTCCATAATTGTATAATTATTTTTTTTAGTGATTTCACATCTTCCGACGCTTGTTGTTGCTAAATTTATTTAAAATATTTTAGCAACAGTTTAAATAGTTCGTTTGTTGATACTAATTTTTTTGTGTTGTTACTTTGCAATGCCTTCTAATATTGTAAATGATCTTGGCTGTCCAGGTGACGACGCGTCGAAGGCTGTGTTGCCGACGTTTCGACCATCTTGTCGTGGTCTTCCTCAGGGCTGTTGTGCAGAAGATGAAGACCACAACAAGATGGTCGAAACGTCGGCAACACAGCCTTCGACGCGGCGTCACCTGGACAGCCAAGATCATTTACATGACTCTGGCCGCGGCAGCCTACGACTTCGCCTTCTAATATTGTTTCATTGACCGATTTCATAGCATTTTAGTTCTTTTGAAAAGTAATTTATTACTTGCATATCGTTCATTTATATTTTAATTAGGCTAATTTAAAGAGTTTATTTAATACAATTTTACTGTGATTGTTGGCTATTGCGTTATTATTTGGCGATAGTCGTTTGTTTTACCAACATTATAAAATATTGTATTTCTGTATTATTGAAATTGGTTATTTTCACATTATTTCAACAGCTCTTTGCTTTAATTACAAGTTATTCAAATTAGCAATTTTAGGGTTACATTAATTTAATTTTCGTTTTATAAAATTATAGTAATTATAGAAACGAGTGGATAAAAGAGGCATATAATTTCGCGAGTGATATGTTCAATAAAATGAGCGACGATAGGAGTGGGTATTTTTATTTATCACGAGTGCAATTATATCCCTTAATCCATGTGTTAGTCCAGTATTTTTTCGTTTCCATTTAAGTATAATTTAAATTTTTGAGTAATTCAAGCACATCTTAACCATTTCAAACATACATTTGAAAACGTCACATTGCTTATGGAAAAGACCTGTTTTAGTGGGCCGTGCATTGTTTCCTTATGATCACGATAGTGACAGAATAAAGAAATGATTGCAATTGAAAAATATTGAATATTTTTCGGACGAAATATTAAAAGAAGCTGAGAAAGTCATGATAGCATTACTTTCCACGAAAAGTAAAAACCGGTATGAGAGGGAAAACGTGTATAATTGTTGGAAAGTGAAAAAATCGGGCCACTTTTGACTCACGTTTTTCTGGCGTACACTTTATAAAGGGTAAATACAACAGATGTTTCTATGTTTTACATTTTTAACATGTTAAGACCTAATGTTTTGCATGTAAAACATGTAATTTATTCATGTTAAATATTTTGTGTAGTTCCATAAGTTAGTATCAAATCAACGTTTCCTTAGCCAATTTTGTTGTATTCATTCATTAAAGCTATATAGATTATGTAGGTAAGTAATTTTTATGTAAATTTTTGTTCACGTTTCATGGCCGGCTTGATATACCTTTCCACGTCTGCCTTATAGTGACTTAAACGATTTTAATCCTTTTTCTGAAATATGATTATTAGTTCTGAAGTTTTAATTGCACGGTGGTGTTTTAACTGCACGCGTGCAATTAGTGATACTCAACAATTTTTCATGGAATTGATGAGGATACTTAATGTACTAAACGAAAAATATATTATATTGAGCTACTTATATTAGTGCTTCATTATATTGAGTTATTTTAAAATTAGAAGTGGCTAGTCACTGTAGAGTTCTAGACCTATTCTCAATAGAATTGTAACTGTGTTTTCAGACTGGGGTGTTATGGATTCCTTTGCTTCTGCATCAAACGTAGATGAAAATATTAATGTCACTGACATTTTCTGATTATCATGGATGGCAAAATTATTCCAGGTAAAATAATATACTTTTTTACTCCAGTTAAAATTGTGTAAACTGTTTATAAGAGATCATTCCACAATTAAATAGAGATCCCTTGTTACTTAAGCTCATTAATATGAAATAGCAATGAATATATTTATGTTTTCTAAAGGAATTGTGGGTTTATACTTAAGTGTGAGCTCATTTCAAAGAATCCTAAACAGATACAAAAAACGCTCAGCTCATCTAAAAGGATTGAAAAATAAACCCTAACACTGGATTGACACATTTGCTACAGATGATACTGCAAAAGAATCTATAGTAGTTTAACATTTTTTTCGATTAGCTGGTATTAATTACGAAAATGTTAACGAGGGCTGCAAATGGCAAAGAAACTACAAAACCCTAATGAATTAAATGTGCTTTCTTAAGTAGATAGTATTTTTTCCTGTTTCAATCGACTGAATCATATTCTTTTTAAATTATAGCCATTCTTATTACTATCCGTCTCCCTGTAACATCTCGTATTTATGTTAGAAGAAATGTGTATCAGAGAAAGTTTGTGACATAAAAATATACTAAATTAATTAAATGTCATTATTTTATTACTCATATTATTAAAATCCTTTGGCTTAAAGATAAATAGTTTTAAAAATTTATTAGCAATAATTGATGTAATAATAGATGTAATAAACAACGAAGTAACAAAGATTCATATAAATTATTATATTACTGACATTGTCATACATATTTAGGACACTTTGGAATGGTTCCTACAAGTAAATTTATCATGTTTCTACTTTTGAGAATACATATATTGTCTGATACATTGTTATCAAAAGAAATGTTAAAATATTGTTAAGACTACTTTTTAAAACGTAATTAATACAGAAATTTTCCATGAAAACTTTCAAGGTCATATCTTTATTAGCACAAAACTCTTGTCAATTTCTTAACACGAAAACTTTTTTTTAAATGTATTTATTCTTGCTTGGCCTATGATCCTCAACAGTCATCTACGATTAATACAGGGGTTGATTTCATAGAGTATGTTTACATATTATTATTATTATTATTATTATATTTCATTTAAGGAGAACTCTAAATTATATGAAAACTTTGATACTTTCTTTTACTCCTTGTACACCGAGTTCACACTCGTTAACGGACGAGATGTTTCATTCTAACGAAAGCTACAGACGGATTATTACAACAAAAAGTCTTACACAGCGGAACAAGACTGACGAAAACAAATGTATCAAGACAAGGATGCTCGTAATTGAAAGCTGGTCGTTCTGGCCGAAAGTAGGTTCAAATGCCATATTGCAAATTCAGTGTCCTTTCTTATGAACCCCGGACAATAGCGTCACACTACCAGCGTGAGAATTCTAGTGATGAGAGTTCTGTTTGGTCGTTTACTTGGTCTCTCCACATAAACGTCTGAGCGGAACCTAAAACAACGAACCAGGAACCTTTCGGCCCTTGTTGTCATATCCTCATTGTTGTGCGATGATCTGATACATCATTCCTGCTTTTATATCCAATGCTATAGAAAACCGAAAGTACTTGAGTTCGTGGATATGAGACCAAAGTTTCAATTGAATTCTAGCGCTAAAAGGAAACAAATGCGATTAGCTGGTGTGCTTGACTTCATTCAATTGCGTGATTGAATGATCGCTATTTCAAGAGAATCTAAGAGGACGACAAAGTCGACAATATCATTCGTAGAATATTCATTTTTACATTGTCATTGCTGAACTTTGTCAATATCGCAGTGATGTTGATCATAAAATTGAAAGCGTGGTATATTTGTCAAGAGATAACTCTTCGGGCAAAAGGAAAACAGTTTTCTCCCACTCACATTGCACCTTCACCATCATTCACTCATTTTTTTGCCGTCTTGCATCGTCATCACTTCTATCTCTCTTCCTCATCCCTCTGTCACTTTTTAGACATCGACTGTCCCTGCATTGCAGTTTATTCCAAACCGGATAAAGGAAGGCGGACGTCCAAAGGAATGTATACACATAAGATCGTAAAAGCAGCAAGCTAGCTCAACATAAAAATATATCGCCTTCACATAAAACGTGGGCCCAGCGCGGAAGAATGCAAAGGAGAAAGATAGCAAGCGCAAAGTCGGCGCCGTATAGAAATGAGGCAGCGCGGCCCTTGACGTAAGAAGCGCGTGTCCTGCCCAGCGCAGCACTGCTCTAGAGACCCCAGATTCAAAGAATAGCGAGATATAACAATATTAACAACAACAACAATAATAATAAAAATAATAATAATAATAAACCGGGAGCGGTAGCTCAGTGCATCAACTGATGTCACTGCAGCGTCTCTGACCGGGAGGTCCTAGGTTCGAGTCCTGACGGCGGCAGGATTTTCGACACTAGCTTTTCAGCTAGGTCGAATTCAGTCGCTGTCTGGAGGAGAATTCTAGCGGCCGGCTGCTCTGATCGGTAGTTTTCCGTGGTTTCTCCGATCAACACCAGGCGGATGCCGGAGCAGTACCCTACCAAACGGGCCACGGACCGCGCGCGAACTTTCCTTCCTCTTCCTTGTCCTATCCTCTCCCTTTACACACACACTTACACTAACATTCACTACACTACCACATATTCCGGGAGACCGGTCGGGAGCTTAGGGCTTGTCCCGGCTGGGGCGGTGCCCCGCTGGTGGGAGAGTCTTGGTTAGGGGGAAACCCCACTAGCCGACGGTAGGTCGGCGCCGGATCTCGCCATCCAACGGAGGAAGATCACCGCCATCTCCCGAGAAAGAAAACCTGCACTACACTAACCGGACTAATGACCAGAGCAGTTGACGCGCCTGAAAACACGAAAAAAATCAATAATAATAATAATAATAATAATAATAATAATAATAATAATAATAATAATGTATTTGGCGTTTTGGGTCGGTGGTAAGACTTCGCCGGCCAGCTACCGGTATCCCCCTTGCCTGGGCATAATTAAATTTCCATGCTTCGGGATAAGAATAACATGAGGCAAACATGACGTATTCTCTTCACCGTAATTAGCTAGATCCGCTTGCTTGAGCTTTTCTTCGTCACCTCGCTACGGAAACTGAGACGATTTTAAAGGAAAGGTACAACTAGGTTTGCCTCGCCCGGGAATCGAACCCAGGGACCTCAGTACGGGAAGCAAGTACGCTGCCCATGAGACTTCCCAGAGGACATAATAATAACAATAACAATAGCAATAATAATAATTATAATAATAATAATAATAATAATAATAATAATAATAATAATAATAATAATGGTGGAGAGAGATGATCCAACCGCATTGGTTGGTTATTAGTGATTCCGCGCGTGTCAACTGCAAAGGTCATTGGTTCCGTAAGTGTAGTGCATGTTTGGCGGTGATCATTCCCCGCGGAATGGCGAGATACGGCGCCGACCTACCTTCGAGTAGCAGTGTTTCCCTCAACAAGGTATCTCCCACCAGCAGGGCACCGCCCCAGCCGGTACAAGTTCTAAGCTCCCGACCAGTCTCCCGGCATCTGTAGTAGTGTAGTGCATGATAGTGTAAGTCTGTGTAAGGGGTGATGATAGTGGCCCGTTTGTTAGGGTACTGCTCCGGCATTCACTAGGTATTGCTCGGAGAAACCACGGAAAACTACCGATCAGGGCAGCCGGCCGCTAGAATTCACCTCCAGACAGCGACTAAATTCGACGAATAGGGTCGAAAATCCTGCCGCTGCGCCGCACAGTGGTGTATTTTGGATATTTCCTGGCCAAAACCTCTGAGAGCTATAGTATGTTTTCTACGACGACCAAAATTATTTTGAATTATCTTTACAATGTAATAGAGCTGCTAACATAATTCCAGAATAATCCACTGCTTAATTCTGTAAAATATAAATATATATTTTTCTATATGAACTTGGTTAAATTTTATCAATTCACAAAACTGACTTTAGAAAACCGTAGTGATTACTTACATAGTAATTGATAACATTTGGCATAAAGAAGCATCGTATTAATGCCATATCATCCCTTCTGCTAGAGAAAATTCATTTACAGTGTCCGAAGAACCGGAAAGGAAGAGCATATTTTTCACTAGGGCACATTTCTCCCTTCTGTGATATCGGTTTCATGCAATGAGACAAAGCGTGTTTGTTCAAGAATTTTAACTTTCTTTTGGGAAGATCCCTCAAGCTGGAAATTAAAGGAACAGAAGATCTAAACAGGCGATTAAACATGTCCTGAATAGTGTGCAGTCTTGAACATGTTCGCGAGAATGTTTCTCCATGTCGTCTTATATCTTTGTGAATAGATTCTAGGCATGTAATACCATGAATATTTGGAAACATATTTCTTGGCAGTTTCCAGTGCGTACTACTAAAAAAAGAATGCTGATGGCGAGTCCACTGGACATTGCCAATAATTTTTTTCTTAATCTCTTAATTATTCTCTCATCTATCCTTGTTACTTCTGAGGAAGCTTTAGATTTCTCAAACAAGCGCCTTGCTGAATTACCGTCGTTTCTATTACCATAATCCTGTTTTGAAAGCTCTACATTCAGAGCCATTTTTCCTTTCAATTGCATTTGAATGCGTTTCTTGTTCATATTAAAACTGTAGTTACAGTATTATTTTATTAAAAATAATATAATACTCATTTTATAACAATAACAATATAATAGAACTAATTGTTGGTAGGTGACTTAGGAGATACGTAAACAAATATTACTTTCCGATCAATTAATTTTCGATTTAATTTTTAAACATTTAAAAAGTGTTACGATGATTTTCTTTGGTATCACGTACGTATTTGACCTTTCATCGAGCGTACACCCTTCCTGAGGACGAGTTTTGACGAGACATATTATGAAAATATTTTTATGTAAAATTTGTAATGAAATAAAATGTGGGTAAACCAGTCCAGAAGATATAATATGTACGTAAATGTTATGTCTATGTAATATTAGTAAATAGGCATCATCTATTACATTAATTAAAATACTAATTTTTTATTATAATATTGAGTAAATTTGTTATTTCAGTAAAAAATCAAAATTTCTTCCCTAAGAACTGCGTTGTAAAAGCAATTCCCGTTCTCAGGACGGATCTCGACGAGTCATATTCGGCGGTCACGCGCGCTCGACGAAAAGTTAATTCTTTGTAGTTACTAATGGGGCAAGTTTGGGCATGATTTTACAACTGGATTTGAAAGAGAATGAATTCAGCTAGTAAATGAAATTAGAAACATCGCGGAATTCCGCGAAATTGGTAACTTTGAGTCTACGTGAACTTACGAGTAATTAAAATCATTGTATTAATTTGATGTATTATTATATTTCATCCTACGTCGGTATTATGCATTAATGGATTATAAAACATACATAAAAATACTCTACAAACCTTCAGGAAGAGAATCCATACTGCTAGCTATCTCTACGTAACTTTGTATGGCCACCATTTACAAACAAAGATGGTCTTCCTGTGATACTCTGACACTGCATGTCTACCGAACGCCGGGTAGGGTAAGTACGGGTGACTACTGGTGCCAGGGGAATTGACCCAGAGGCACGATGTGAGCAGAAACAGACGCCCCCAAGTATACAGTGTGTCGTAGTATGTCCAAAAGTTCAGTAAACGCGATTTTATTTTTGAGGTTTTGGCCAGGATTTCGGGAAAATGCACCACCGTGCGCCGTTGAGACTAGAACCTAGGACGTCGCGGGCAGAGGCACTGCAGTGATATCAATTGATGCACTGAGCCACCGTGCCCGGAAAGCAATATTAATATTCTTGAAAATCTCCATAATGTCACTAATTGTTATAATTTTCCTTTACCTCCTGGTTGCTGCCTGAAAGGGCTATCGGGTTAGAGGATACTAAATGGCAGCGGTCGCGCCACTCTCTGTATCTGTGGTCTCTAGTTGAACCGATTAGCTACCGACGTGTTTTCGTACATATTCCCACCATGCCTCCAACCTAGCGTTGAATCTCCTTCTTAGAGTCTTCAAGTCTCTGAGTGGATTTTTAAGACTACATCTAAGCTGTGGTTCCTTCGAGCCACGGTTTGAAACTCCAGTTTTGCTTGATAAGACGCGGCTTTGGCAGAGTTTGGAGCGGCTCGAAAATTCCTCTCGGCAAAGGGTGGTGTGAATCCGTGGTTCATTCTCTCAAATAGTGGAAAATGAGTACTTTAGACGAATGGATGAATTTCGAGCCAATGTTTATCGGCTGAGGACACTGAACATGATAAGCGCGCTACCCTCCGTATCTACGGTCTCTAGTTGAGCCGATTAGGTCAACGCTGACACTGACACTGACACTGACGTGTTTTCGTACATATCCCCACCATGCTTCCAACCCAAAGAAGAATTTCCTTCTTCGTGTCTTCAAGTCTCTGAGTGGATTTAAAAGACTACATGTAAGCCTTCATCTAAGCCGTGGTTTCTAAGACTACATCTAAGACGTGGCGCGCCTAGCTGGATAAATATTCCTTTAATATAAACGTAGGTAAAGTTTATCTTTAAGAATATTTTTAGTAAATTCCGAAATTAAAAATCACCCTATTGTGTTTCCCTATGTTACATGTGATACGTCCAGATATCACGCATTGTTCCACCCTCGCCCAGCGTTTCAAATCAGCTTTGCAAACTGCCGAGATCAACAATCCGGGGAAGCCAGTGTATATTGTCCGAGTAACGTAAGTATGGCCCGCAACAATATTAAGGTTTGTATTTATGAAGCTCTGCTAGCAGAGCTCTTAGGGGCCTGCCATCTGGGACATTGCTAGGAGCTCAAGGGGCGACTGGAAATGGCTGGGGGGCGTTCATAAATCGCAAAAACCGAACACTGGCAGCCTGCTAGGCCTGGCAGGCCCCTGTCTGAGGTTTATAAATACGGGTTTAAAAGTTTTAGTCGTGACCGCTGAGGCCTCATAACTTGAACACCCCTTCTCTACATCTAGAGACTAGTTGCGCCGATTAGTTGCCGACGTTTTGCGTACATCCCCCCACCATGCCTCCAACACAGCTCCTTCTTAGAAGTCTATTTCTATAGGGAGTGTGTACAGCGCGAGCCTGGGGCGACACGTGCGGAGACGCTAGTCCCCGGAAGCGTTGGGCGAGGTGGGGTGGGGAGGGGGGGACGAGAGCGCGACAAGTGGCGGCGCCGCTGAGCAAATGCCGGCTAATTAGCGCCGGCGCCACCCCACGCACCGCCTCGCACACCCTGCTGCGTCGCCGCCCCGCGCCGCGCCGCGCCGGGGGCAGCTAATTAGGTGGCGGGCGCGCAGGCGGCGGAAGCAGGAAACGGCAACAGCCTTCTTGTCCTCCTTTTCTTCTTCTTCGTGTTATCCTTAATCTTCACGTTTCCCTTATCCTAATTTACTTCCGCCTCCTTCTCACCTTTTAAACTTTATTATTATTATTAATTCATGTATTATTGAAAGGATTGTTGAGATTACGTCATGAAATTAAACATCCTACACTTCGAATCCAACGTTTCTGTCGTTATACAGGACTTTTTTTTTAAAAATACGTTATATACTCGGAATTAGTATCATTACCTTTGGCCTGCATTCAAGTTATTGGTAAAATAGACTTAATATGATCAACAAAAAGCAATATAATCACAAACAATATTAATGTAAGCAGCACAAAACACTTCGTGATGGATTGTGCTAGAAGACATTTTTCGCAAAAATGCAGAATTAATTCGCAAACGATAAACAAGAAGATGAAAACTATGTTTTTTTTTAAGTTCTATCAATGTAGTATCATTTTGAAATGGGAATTCTTGCCTGACTTTGCTCTGTCATGCATGTGAGATGCGAAAATAACTATTTATTCGTTGTTGTTTTTTTCGCTTCTGTACAGAAACGTCGACACAGCGCTGTTTCAGCGTAAAGCTTTATCCATCCTCAGGGCAATTAATTTTTAACTTAGAGCTCCCCTACCCACACTAACGAACTTGACACATTTACACGAGGTGCAAATCCGTGGGAGCTCAACGTGGAGTGTCATGAATGTCACGACTGTGGAGTTTGTTTTCATACAAAAATAATTAAATATATTTAATAACGTGTTCTTCATTTTTTAATACTTCATAGTAGAGTAAGGGTGTTGTCTACATGGGCTATAAACAAATTATCATAGATTTGTAATACCATAATACTTATTTTGTAATTAGTCTACATATTTGACAAAAGTATGTAGCTAAGTCAGACGAACTTCAATAAATCACTATCCTAATTTCAATTTATTGCATAAAATAAAGTATTTTATAACTATATATAATGTAGGAAGTAGTGAAGTTCATATGCAGTTTTCATCATTAGACAACTGAGACGTAAATCTCGTTTTATGTTTTTATTCATGAAAATAGCCCGTTTCTGACTTTCTGCTGAGCCTCTTTGCTAACCTTTCTCGCAAAATAAGGCCATCATGTGGTCAAAATATGTTTTCTTCATTAAACGTGTGTAATGAGACGTCACACCTTTTTAATAAATACAATTTATTCCAAACAAAAAACCACTAATAAGGAGTATATTTTTCCAGAACTCAATTAACAATTTCTATGAACAGTTGCTATTTCGAAACAAATATGTATTCATTGACAGTAAAGAAGATTATCGTTCACCTTTCGAAACAAAAAATGTAATCGTGCTCATAATGACATAGCAACAATGGTGCGGTGAATTTTGATTTGCGCACAACTGAGGCTACTTTTATAAACTTTTCAGAAACTCATATAATATTCTTTCAACTTAATAAGAGACAGGAACAAACCAAAGAAGCTCATGTGGCCTATTCATAGCTTTTTCCCAGGCAACTGGTAAACGCTGCATAAATGATGCAATATAATACGAGAATAATTGTTTCACATGTTTCTTTACTACGAATAATGGAGATTACATACCTTTATATAGAACATATTATTCCACGCTTAAAAATAGTGTTTAACCCTTCAATCGTGAAAATCCGTTGATTCGTTAAAAAGTTAAAAGGACGGGAAGGCAATCACATTGCCCACGGCGAGAAACTTATTCCTACTTCCTTCTCCCAGTACGTGGAAAACCTTTGATTACGGGATGCCTATCTCTAACCTAAAGAACTATTCTTGCCAAAATTCTGTGCTTTTCTTAGACCCTTGACGTTTAATTGTTAGGATCAATGTGTTTCATGAACGTCCGATTGATTGATTGTCAGTGATTCCGGGCGCTTCGACTATTGACATCATTAGTCCCGTAAGTGTAGTGCATGCTTTTTCATCGGGAGGTGGCGGTGATCTTCCCCCACTGGATGGCGAGATCCGGCAGCGACCTACCGTCGACTAGTGGGATTTATCCCCAACCAGGTATCTCTCATCAGCGGGGCACCGCCCCAGCCGGGACAAGTCCCCGATTGGTTTCCCGGCATGTGTGGTAGTGTAGTGCATGCTAGTGTGTGTTTGCGTGTAAGGGGTGAGGAAAGGACAAGGAAGAGGATGGAAAGATCGCGCGAGGTCCGTGGGCCGTTTGTTAGGGACTGCTCCGGCATTCGCCTGATGTTGATCGAAGAAACCACGAAAAACTACCGATCTGAACAGCCGGCCGCTAGAATTCTCTTCCAGACAGCGACTGAATTCGACCTAGCTAAAAAGCTAATGTCGAAAATTCTTCCGCCGTCGGGACTCGAAGCTAGGACCTCCCGGTCAGAGGTGCTGCAGTGATATCAGTTGGTGCTCTGAGCCACCACTCCCAGTATGAACGCCCGACACGGCGCCCAGTAGGGGAGTCGGGGGATGGGATGGTTGGGGAAGGAGGAGGAGGAGGAGGAGGAGGGGGGCAGAGCGTGGGGAGAAGCAGCGGAGCCTTCCATCCCCGCGAGCGGCTAATTACAGGACGACCCCGTGACCCTGGAGGAGACGGGAGAAGTCGGTCAACAGGCAGAAGCGACGGCAACCAGAGGCTGTGGCAGAATCTTCCACTCCTCGATTCTTCAGTTGGTTCAGGGTTGTCCAACTGGCGGGCCGCGGTGCCTTATATTGTGGCTCGCGAAAGGTTATTAGTCAAAAGTCGCTTTTATCCACGTCGCGCCAACCGGGATGAATACTTAATGTAAGAGTTGGCTAAGTTTAGTTTTAAGAAATTTGTTTAGTAAATTCCTCCTATTAATTCAAATTCAAAATCATCCTACTCGTGGTTTGAAACAAACCGCATTCCAGTCTTGGTTTGATGCTTCGCAGATAAGTAATTACACTAGTGTTTGGAGACTTATGAAAAGAGATAAATACTTATCTACAAAGAAATTTTAATTATATTTTAAATTGTATTTAAGTTGAAGAACTAGTGGAATTTGAACTTGTAGTGAAGTATTTATGATGGAGCTGCTGATAATCCTACAACATATATGCGCACATGAATGAAGCTGCAAGTACATCCTTTCTCAGTACTCCCCTCTCTGCTTAATTTATTGCGTTCCTCTCTCGGCAAAGTTGTCCTGAGCCGACTACTCCCGAACATTCCCTGCGGTTTTCTCACACAAATTATCTTTGCTTTGAACACAATTTGTCGGTACAGCGGCCTTTCACCCTATCTCGACCCGATGCCACTAAGACAGCAACACGGCTCCAACATTAACTAAGCGTCAACCAAGTCGTAGGGACTTTTTGACGGTGTACAGTTGTTTACTACTAATTAAGAGTACAGCATCCCTTTGTTTTTTGTAACCTAACTCATTAACCTAACAACAATTGAAATGATTATGAGAAAAGAGCGATAATCTCAGGAAAATATAATTGGGTGGAGGTCGAAAAGCACGACTAAATACATCCAAAATTTTAACAACCAAAACGACACCATAATTTTGATTAAAAACAAAAACAATGTAGACATAACAAACAATGCAACACTCATAGAAATATGTATTGTTCTAAAAAACAACACAAAAATAGCGTGAGTATCCAACAAGTAAAAAACGTATTACACTCTCTGGAAATTATCAAATAAATCTCTGCGCCAACTGTACAATAATTCTTCCTAATAGAACTCTTCCTAACTACAGTTCCAGAATTAATAAAAATGGTATATACTTTTACATTTGAACAAGAATATTCCTGATAATTCTTCCAGTCAATTTTCCAAATGCGTATGTGTTTGCAATACACCCTATCTTATTCTCAAGAAAAATATAAATATTGTTAATTATAATATTTATATGCAGGTTTTAATAGTAATTATTCCATAATCTGGTTATCAAGTATCATTAGTAAACATGTTTATCTTACAATCTGAATTCCAATATCTATGCCTTCGTTCCTCTTTCTCAAAAGTTTGCGTAATTATGAGTAAAAGTATTGTCGCCAAATACTGTAGAGGCAACACAGGATACTCTGCGATATAACGGGAGACATTTGACGCTAGCGACACTAGAGGCCCGACCTGTCGTTATCTTTGTGATTACAAGTATGAAGTGTATAAGTTTGAAATATTTTTAGTTTACTTACGACTATGTTTACTTATGTTTCGCAGAGTGATTAAAACATTATTGTATATGCATTGAAATTTTAATTTGTCGCTGATTTTCTAGTCACGTCACTAGGTTCGCTAGTGAGGACTTGTCTCCCATTAATAGTATGAGAAATGTTCAATGTGTCCTGTATGGTCTATATAGTATTTGTTGTCTCTAATTAGGAATTTTAGTGGAGTCACAATCAGGGTCTTGCAACTCTCCAACAAAATTCGGGACAAAGCTAGAGGGTGCTACTGTAGGTGGCGCTAGTGTCGCCAGATACAGGCTCGCCAACTTTCACACATAAAATTTGGCTAATTTGTGAGAATACGAAAACGAGGAAGATATATAATTCGATCGTAACCATGCGAGACGTATTACCGCCAAATATCATGAAAGATACGTATCAAGTATTACGTCAGTACTACGTCCGTATTACGTGAGTAACGCTGATTGAAATAAGGTGTGCGGGTTTTCTTTAAGTTCTTTATAAATTTGCCCCTGAAATTTAGTTTAAAGTTTTATCTGAAGTTTGGTCTGGGGTTAGAATTTTCACCAGAAGACGGGTTCGATTCTAGAATTGTAGTAAGCAAATTTTTGTTTAATGATTAGTTTCTACGCATGTTTTAAATAATGTTGGCAGCATTTCGTATTTTAGTTCCTCTAAGAGGGAGATACTGTAGAGGGCGCAACTCAAATGGTCTCCGCCTCGTTACAACGGATTTATAAGGCCTTAGTCACAATTCCACCCCGTCGCTTAGCTTCGACACTTGCCAACACGTGCCAACACGTGCCAACACACATTGCGAACACTCGCCAGCGTCGCGCAACCTTCGGCGAGCACGGATAATGCCGCGTATTCTCCCACTAATAAATTTTCTAAAAGGATTTTACAATATTCCCAGCTTAAAAAACACACTAACTGAGCAATTTACTATTCTCTAGAATCTGCAGCTTACTGAAGGAACAGTCTGTGGATTAAATCCCCAACGTGAGAATAATGAAAAATGAAGAACGTTGTCTTAACTTTCTACGAATTTCCACGGGGCGAATGGTGCATATAATGAGGTTTCTTCTTGCCGACGTACCGCGTGTTCCTGCAAACAAGCCTCATTTTGCGTTTTCTTTTTCGTATCTAAAGACCTAATTATTCTCAGCTCCGTGGCTGAGATTCCCCAGGATACAATACACGATTTACAGTGACTCAGAGCTGTAATTAACACGTTTCGGCGGTACAAAACGGCTACTACTTTCCCGGGTGCCAACTTAGACCCACCTGCATTTTTTAAATAATTTGTGCTCTTTTCTAATCATGTGACGACTTAAAAGAATCAAGACAATCGTACAGATCAAATACAAGTTATAATTAATAAGTCTCTAAAGTAGAAGAATTCATCATGCTACACAGGTTACTTTTACAAGTTGAAAATCTCCAGAAAAAAATTCTTCGTAATTTCAACAAATCTCCTCATGAAACAGAATTTACGGGATAATATGTACCTCTCTTTATGAGCCTTGAGGGTTTTTCTATTGGGCAAATGTAATCCGATTCAACGGCTGTAATCTGATATCTTCAAAATCCCACGCCAGCTCCATCTCCAGACTAATCTCGTACGCTCCACTATTCACTTCAGTAACCGCTGGTAGAATGGAATATTATATGTTTCTACCAAAATAGTGCCACGCGATCTAAGTCGTTACCCTTCGCCGTACGATTTTGGTACCTCACTAGTTATGGCAACGAATTCATTCACGTCAATTCCGTTTTCCCAGATGTTTGGAGCGGGCAATCTCACCACGAATTTGAGTGAGCTGTTACAATATTCGATCACAGTGGTTTGACTGAAAGCAATGTCACGACATGCCTCCCCTTCTTCCGCTCATGACTCAACAGTTTTTTCTCTTAAAATTCTATTTAAAGTAAACTACATGCCCTATACGTGTCGCCCCAAATTAACGAGCAATACTTTTAATACTATTTTAATCACCATGTATTATAAAGGTTCTTTGTTCCCTGTGGTAATTTATATTAATACCAGATTACTAGAGATTCCAGTCAGTACCAATATTTGTCGGGGCTGCTTACCACCCATAGACTTGTTTCTGGTATTTTTGTAAATGACACCATTTTGAAAGGTATTGATTGCTAATAGTAGTAAAAAAGTAGTAAAATATTTAACAATTATAAACTAAAGCTTGTTATAAATTATACATGCCTCCATGTTTGTACTTACCAATGAAAATACTTCACAAAATGTGATATATAGTGGTGTTCTGAAGACACTTTTTTATTAAAATGTCGTGTATTTTGGCAACAATTTATATTATTTTTTTAATGGCCCAAACCTTTATTGTAATTAACGAAACGAGTGGATAAAGAGAGGTACAATTGCATAAGTTTCTATGTTCAAGAAAACGAGCGATGTTAGGAGCCAGTTTTCTTATACATCACGAGTGCAATTATATCCCTTTATTATCATGTTATGTTGAATATTTTTTCGTTTCCATTTAAGAATAATAAAAATTTTCAAAAATTAAAGCACAACTTCACAATTCGAGATATGTTTTAGATGACGTCATATTGCTTTTCAAAAATACCTATTTTAGTGGGCGTTACATTGTGTTTATTTGCAAGAAATATTTGCTTATGGAGGATACTGCAGATATTGCGGATAAAATATTAGAAGAAGCTGATAAAATCATGAAAACATTACTTCCCACATAAAGTAAAGACAGGTATAAGATAGAATGCATGTATATATTGGGAAATAATAAAAACTAGACACTTCTGACACAGTTTTCCTATAGCATACTTTTTAGAACTGGTAAACACAATTGATATTTACATTTTTTTACATTCGTAATCCTAAGACCAAATGTTAAAACATTTAATTTATTCACTTTCAATGTTTTATGTTGTTCCGTAAGTCAGCTAGCTTAACGTTCACTTCGTCAATTTCGTTTTATTCATTCGTTGTTTAAATGTAGCTGTTGTAGGTACGTAATCTATGATGTACATTATAGTTCATGTTTCATGGTCTACAGGAAATCCCTACGAAATACCTTGGAAATACCTGTCTGTATAGTTTCTTAATTAAACGATTTTTCTTCTTTTCTGAATTCTGATTCGTAGGTGTGGAGTTCTAAATGCTCGGTGGAATTTTAATTGCACGCGTGCTATTAATATAGAACTAATCAACGATTTGCATGGAATTAATAAGCATATTTAATTAACTAAACGAAAAAACTTTAACAATCGATCCGTGGAATTAAATCGAAGCAGTGACTCGACAACTTACAATTAGAAGATTGATTAACATGCTTCATCAAAACCGCAATTTTGATGACACTCTGGAAAATCTGTGAAACGTCTCTTATTACCTAAACGTCAACCTCGATTTCAAGTATTTTTTGACACAAATGTGTCTACAAGTTGAAATAAATGTGAGAAATAAAAGAAGTATGAAAACGATTGTTAAAAATAGGTTTTCGAATTATTAAAAATATTATATTAACGCTAAAATGGTAATAAACCTCTGAAATTTACAATTATTTTCCAGATCCAAAGAGAATGCAAAATCCAACGCATCTCTCAGTGTGGGAACTTGTTCATCATTTTACATTTTAAAATACAATTTTTTCCTACACATTTGTTTGCTAAACAATTTAGTTCATTTGTTGGAAATATATCATTTGGGTTATTACACTGCGGTGCTGTCACCAAATATTTTTATTTATTTTACTTCCAGTTCCGTTATTTTGAAAAGAGTAACAAATGTTATCACACTAGTTACATTTCTGCTGTTAACGTGTTTTTCATAATTATTGTTTGAAAAATGAATTGTGATTCAATAAAGGAGAATTCGATTAGTTTGTTTACATACCCTGCATTACCGGCTCATATTTTCTCAAAACAAATCTGTTATTTGCTATTTATCCTGGTTTTAGAGATCATTTCGAAATCAGATTTTTCTACCAGTATGTTCGCTACTGGGATATGGAGAACGCCAAAGAAAGGCAACCTATACAATACCAATAAACTGTCGTTCTCTTTTGGCCGTTAAGTGTATGCGACATTAGCCGTGCCATTCTGTCATTCACCCTAGCTTGATTTTGTCTGGTGACTGGAGTTCTCGAGAGAACTTAATGTAATCAGTGGTTATTTCTTATGGGAAGGAAGTAGGAAAATCAGTCCAAGACACTAAGGAAGAACTCTCGTTCTTTCCTCCTTCAACAACTTAATCGTCTATTTCCCACTTTGCGCCTGCGTACAGACGAGAAAACGTCTTTTAATTGAGCTTTGCGTCCGGAAAGGAGGAACTCCACACTTCATCTGCCACTTATTGACTTATTCAATAAGATGAAATATTTGATGTAAGATAAAGAGGTGATGAGAAATGAATGGGCAGTGATACGGCAGGCAAGGGTCAAACCTGAACAGAGCAGCACAGAAGTATATTACAGCGTCAGGTTATAGGCTAACGGGAGCCATGGGAGTGATAGACTTTTCTCTCTTTACCAAACGCAAGTCGACATATGTAATTGAATTTGTAGTAGGTTTCATTTGAAATAGTTAATGCAACAATCTTCTTTCCTCCTCTGACCGGGAGCGGTCACTAATTGCATCAACTGATGTCACTGCAGTGCCTCTTAGCGGGACGTCCTAGGTTCAGGTCCCGACGGTGGCAGGATTTTCGACACTAGCTTTTCATCTAGGTTGAATTCAGTCACTGTCTGAAGGAGAATTCTAGCGGCCGGCTGCTCTGATCGGTAGTTTTCCATGGTTTCTCCTGGTTTCAACACCAGGCGAATGCCGGAGCAGTACTCTAACAAACAGGCCACGGAACACGGGCGATTTTTCCTTCCTCTTCCTTGTTTTGTTATAACCTCACCCCTTACAAACACTTACACTAACATGCACTACACTACAACACATGCCGGAAGACAGGTCGGGGACTCATTGTTAGAACTTGTCCCGGCTAGAGCGGTGCCCCGCTGGTGGGAGATTCCTGGTTGGAGAAAAACCCGCTACTCGACGGCAGGTCGGCGCTAGATCTCGCCATCCAGTGGGGGAAGATCACAGTCACCTCCCGATGAAAAACATGCACTACACTTATGGGACTAATGACCTCCGTAGTTGACGCGCCCGGAATCACTAACAATCAATTTCCTTCTCTGAAGAAACATGTACAATCCGCCACAATAGCTCTATCTTTTTCGAGTTTTGGAAAATTATAAAAATACAATGAAGAAACTCACATTTCAGTGTGTCACATTATAATATAAATCCGACTTTTCTTTCCTAAAAAATCTCCTAAATGACGCACCATATCTGTGAAATCAGTAAATACAATACAAATATCAGTGCTTTAATATAGTTTTAGGAATAATTTAATACCTTAAATTGAACTCTATTTTTCTTTAGCTAATTGTTCAAGATGCATAATCATCACCTTACCATAGACAGATTTTTTATACTTACTATTACAAATATAATCATCATCATCATCATTGTTTTATTATTATTATTATTATAATTATTATAATTATTATTATTATTATTATTATTATTATTATTATTATTATTATTATTATTATTATCATTATCATTATTATTATTATTATTATTATTATTATTGGCGTATCGGCCATTGCCATGACCACGCTGCATGTTCTCTTCCGAGGCCCAGACGTATTCTATCCTGAAGAGAGACTAACGTGGGTCATCACGGGGATCAGCTTTTCGACTGTATCCCTTGGTAAGACAAGGCGGTTACGCCTTGAATTATGAATTATGAAGTGATAGAATGATGATGACGGGTGAACGGACTTTCACAAATACAACCATGCCTACACAGGACTCAAATCTTCAGCCTCGTCGGCGCAGACGGCTGCCGCAACCGTCTGCGCCACGTTGCCGGCTCATTATTATTATTATTATTATTATTATTATTATTATTATTATTATTATTATTATTATTATTATTATTTCATTTTCAAGTCTGTCGCCTAGCGAGGTGCCATACAGTCGACATCGGGACCTTTAGAGAACCAAGGTGCCTGCTTCGCTTGCAAACTCGGGTGTTCAGGATTCGACGAAGTCAAGTGATGTTATATCAATAAAAATTCCTCACGGTGCGTGAAGTACTCAGGAGAACAACCTTTTGCATTGCATGAATCTACCAATAGTTAAGGGCAAGCCTTGGAGACGATGTAGTTAGTTCTTCAGAGACCAATCCATTTGCAGAGATAACCACAGGAACTACGTCAACAGATACTAACCGCCACATGTCGCTCAGTTCAATAGCCAAGGCCTGATATTTTCGCTTCTCGGCAATGGATGCAGCTATATTTCGGTCTAGAGGGATAGCTATGTCGATTATAATCCCTTTACGTGAAAACTTGTCGACCCATATTATTTATGTTAGGTCTGTTGGCTCGACCCTGGGATCAGTGGTGACTACAACATTCCACAAGAGCTTCCATCATCTCGTCTCCAGAACTGAATCCGGCTTGAACTTTTAGTATGGGACCTCTTTCTCTACCATCTCTGACTTTGCAGCCAGAGCCTGATGGACAACCGCAGCAACGTCATTGTGCCGACTCAGATATTCTGTTTGTGCCAATGCAGAACACCCGCCCATTATGTGTTGGAGGGTTTCGCCGGGTTGATTGCAAAGTCGGTAGCGGTCTCCTACACTGTTGTTGTTATTATTATTATTATTATTATTATTATTATTATTATTATTATTATTATTATTATTCTCAATGCGTCGGCGTGCTGTGTGCGTGGCAGGGCCGGCATGGAGGAGGTGTCGGCGCTGGTGGGCGGCACCGCGTTGCGCCCTGTGACATCGCGCCGCCGTTGCCCAACGACAGCGTCATCCTCGTCATCTGGTTCAAGAACGAGGTCACGCCCATCTACAGGTGAGTGTGGATTCACTGGCTGGCACACGTACAGGTACATGCGAACGTACGAGTTTCGTACGTCAGCGCAACTCACTACCTCGTATTCCACCAATCTTACAGACTGTTATATCACATATTATATATATATATATATATATATATATATATATATATATATATATATATATTGCAACGGAACACACGTCGTGGCCTTCCCTCCGACGCGCCGCGCATAATACAACTCTGTTGCGATAAGGAGTCGTTAGCCCTAAGGATGTGTGAGATCGCGTGGGCGTTACCGGCGTCGTTCGACAGTTCACTGCCGTCCCGACGTCAGACCTCTCGAGTTGTTTCGAATCGTTTGCCTTGATGAGGCTTACGTCTGAAAATGCACCTGGGTGGGGAATACGGGCAGGTTTGTACTCAAAGCAAAACACTTGTGGCTCTGGCATACAAGGCTGTATATTCTACAATCAAAAAACAAAAAGAAAAAAAACACAACACACAAATTCAACAAAAATAACAACCCTTCACAAATAATCACATTTAGAACACAACCTTCGTGCTCGGAAATGCATATTCGAAGCAATTATCGCTACCTCATAAAAAAACACCTTATTTCATCATTCATTAAATACCTTTGTAATTCATGCACCAGTTGGTGTAGGAATACCTTCGTCTTAAGGACACAAAGAACACAAATTTTTAAATTCCCTGCGCTAAATTGCTTTCGTTTCTTAAAAGTGGTTTTTAATTCACAATGCACTTCAACCACCAATGCTTAGAAAACTCAGCACAGACTGCAGATAAATTTACTATATGAACTTTGAACACTTTATAAACCTCTTTAAACACTCAATCAACTGGGTGACTTGTTTAAAGCAAATTAATCACTTATGTTCTTAACATAGCTTTCATGCAAGAGTTCCACACGCCAGCATTCACAAATGTGGCTTGAAATGCGTAACATTTGAAAAGCTTTTAAAAGAATAGTGTGGTTTAACATTGTTCGATTACATCTTTTTCGTTACTGCGACCGTTCTGTCGCACGGGTACTCACGCTTCTCCAATGGGGTTTTACGTGAACTGGCCTAGTCGAGTGCCGCGAGCGGCGCCTTGGCGCCTCGGCGTTTGGAGAACGTGGCGATCGCACCTTACGCGACCTGCGGGCTCTCGCGCTGGTAGCGACGGCTCGTGCTGGCGACGCGCCGGGGTAGCCTGGCCTCCACGATCCTCCGCCCCTCCTTCCGCTGCGTTTCCGCACCAGTTTTCTCGGCTGAGAATTGCCTCGGCCTCGCCTCTGCGCCCGTCTTCCTTCCTCAACACAAATGCTTCTCTGGCGGTGTTTCAGGAATGGTTATCGCCTTGGCTCCTTGCTTCGGTGATGTGACGTAGCGGCGATGCAGAAAACTGTTCGGCGTACGCCGGAAAAGAGTCCGATTCAGCCCTCACTGAATTCACATAATTCGCTCCCACTGATACACGTTAATTTTCCGTCGTGAATTATCAATAAAAAACGAGTACAGTATTCGTTCTCTTCCCGTACTCGGATGAAACAATCTCGCGTGAAGTTCACTGCTAGCGACCCGCGACCGGTTTCTCTTCACTAACCATCACATAACGGTTTTGACGTGATTGGTGAGACGCGTTCCGCAGCGATCCGTCCTCCTCCGAGATTTTCCTAAGAGTCTTTCAACTTTCAACGGAAAAAATTTCTTGCCGTTGGCTTCCCTCGTTTTTCGGATACCGGCCAATCACAAGATCTCGTTCCCAAGCTTATCTTTCGAATTTCTTATTCGTGGACAAGCGTTTCGCTCGACGCGGCCGCGGTCGACGTCAGACAGTGACGGGGTTCTCGCGCCGCGTTCAAATTAGCGAACTGCCGAAGACGGTATCTTGGGAATTTTTACACATGGTTCGGTCCGTTACCAGGGCATATATTCGAGCTCGTCTCAATATATATATATATATATATATATATATATATATATAT